>SNQJ01S0035642.1:88151-111079 GCA_010110895.2 Picea sitchensis | reverse complement strand
AAGGAATCGGGTAGAAGGAAGGACTCACTCAGAAAGAGGGACTTGCGAAAAATATATAAAGGGCGCAGAAGGATGTGGAGGATGGAGATAACACAAAGATGGAAGGATAAAGAAAGTGAGTGAGGAAAGGAATCACAAACAACGATAGTGCGAATTTCCATAAATAAAAGGACAATATAAAAAGTCGTATAAAGAACTAGAAGTAGAAGAAGGAAAATAGCCAGTTAACTGAAGTTGGTTATGCCATGCATTGTAACGGTTTATTTTGGGATATATAAAAATAGAACTTGAAACCCTAGATTTTGGGGTGTAAATATGTAATGGGATTGGGATAGAGATAGACATGCACAAATAGAGATATAGAGAAAGAGATATAGAGATTTGGGTATGTAAGGGTGAGAGTGTGTGCATGAAAGAGAATTAAGGTTATGGAAGAATCATGAATGTAATAGTTAGACAAAAGAAGGAGTTTAGAAGAGATATTGTGTCTTATGTTCTTACTTGTCTTTATGCATTCATGAATGATGATATACTTCGTAGAATGAATTTAGTATATGAATTGGTTATGCTAGAATGTTCATGTATGGTTGGGATAGTTTAGGTAATAATCATGAACATGCATAAGTTAAGATCCAGAAGAATGATTCACATATCAGCCTCCCTTTCCCTTACTACTGCAAAAACCTAGTTCCTACAGCCCCAATAGATAACTCGGGTGAGACTTCATCTGCGCAAGCAGGTGATGCCGAAAGGGTCGGTGTCTTAAGGGTTTTGTTGGTCACGGTCAACCCGAACCCTGGGTATAATAAACCTCGTGCAGGCAAGAAGCATCCACAAAATGGTTATCTTGTTGGGACCAAGAATTTGCGACTAAGGGAATGTTTTGGACATTGAATAAGAAATAAATCATCAACTAGTTGGAATGAAAATAACGGGATTTCAAGAGACAAGAGAACAAGAATCCTTTGATGAGTGAAAATCAATGGATGCAAAAGTATGTGTTCACAGATCAACATGAAATTTTCTTTTGCGAATTCCTAGAAATTCTGACCAAGTGGCTAGAAAGGTTAGTAGAGAAGACAGGAAGGTTTAGTGTTGCAGCACCAAAGAATTGAACATGGGAACTGGTAATAAATTGAAATTTAGTAAGTAAATCAACTACTCGAGTAGTTGATTTTTGGTTGAATAGTATACTAGGGGGTTATGTTACAGAATATTTTGTAGATTTCCTTCAGTCATATAGTGTTGCAGAGATAAAAAATTTCAAAGTACCACGTGGGAGGTTCTTGAAATCATCGATTACATGGATAAAGATGCTACTATGTGAAAATCATGTGATGATAATGAATTCTGACAGCTAAACAGGATCTGCACACACAGGGGAGTTGGAGGATAACAAAAGGATAGCCTAAGAAAAGGGAGGAAGCCATGAAAGAGGAAGGAAGTGACGAAGAATACAAGAAGGTAGTACACTAAAGGAAGACTATGAATTTGGAGAGTTGCGTGGAGGAAGGAGGTATAAAAGGAAAAATATTGGGGTTGGGAGAGAAGAGTCACACAGTGAGCTAGAAGTATGGGAGCCTTGAGCACAAGTATGAATTATAGAGATACCATATATAAGAGGAGGAGAAGAGGGGTCTCATTCCAGTCCAGTAATAGAAGGGTCGATAATTCCTACTCGGACATGATCATGCGTTGAATCCATGACCCCATGTGTGTCACCACAATCAGAAATAGAATTTGAAGACTTGTCAAAATCCATCATAGTTAGCTGAGTAGGAAAGAGCGGTACTAGTCAAAATAGTGGGAGTAGTGAGTAGAGTCAAAATTAGAGTGTACCAACATCACCAAGAAGAGGGAATACACATACCAACATGGCAAGGATAGATAATACTCTTAGACTTTTTGAATTCAAGGGAGTAGGGTCAATGGACCCAAAACAACACTTGTTTGTCTGCGAAACTGTTTGGGCTGCTAAAAACATACAAGACGAACCAACGAAGATCATCCAGTTAGCAAAAACATTTAGGGGTCGTGCGCTATTATGGTGCATGAAGTTACATGGTACTACACCTACCGAACAGGCCAGGATTTTGGCAAAGATCAAAAAAGCGCTATTAAAAGAATTCAAAATGTCGAAGTTAGAATCGCAATATATTACTGAACTAAAGGAGATCAAGAAAGTGCAAACAGAGTCAGTATGGGATAACAATCATCACTTTAAGGATGTAAAGGGGAGACTGAATTTCCATATTCCATATTAGCAACATCAAAAGTGGTTCATTGTAGGATTACTACCCCACATTCATAGACCACTACTTCAACGGAAGGTTGTGTCATAGCCTGAGGCACTAGAAATCATGATGAAATTAGAGTTGTCACCAGCAGGAGACACTGGAGGAATGGAGCAAGTTCAGATGCAGTTAGCCACATTAACAATTCAGTTGGCTAATATCACCAAAGGAAGGGAAAAATGAGAAAATATTTGGTTTACCAAGTTCAGGACGGAGGGCCACCACAAGGACAAATTCCCAGCTTCGCGCAATACTTGGCAGCAGGAGCATCGAGCCCACTACCCGGAGGAGGATACTGCAAGATCTGTAAGAAATGGGGTCATCATCCCACTGAGTTTCCATTACTCCATAAATACCAGAGTACTCCAAAGAACTTGTTTTGCAACTTTTTCAAATCGATAGGAGATGAAGAAAAGGAAAATCAGGCGTTCAAACTACTAAGGGAGCGCACATTGGATATATACAGGATCCAGGAAGAGAATATCGACACAGATGGGAGTGGTGTGTGGTATAACACTCAGAGAGGTTTAAATCATGGGAATAAAGAAAATTTTGGTAGAGGATGAGGTAGAGGTAACTTTGGTCGAGGAGGACGAGGACCGATTGTCTGCTATAATTGTAATCAACCAGGACACTTGGCCTGAGATTTCCATAACCCGTGTACCACATGCACATATTGCAGAGTATTGGATCATGCAACGAAGGATTGTCCCCAACTAGTTGCAAAATGGAAGGCTAGAGGTAACTCGAATCTGACTCTGCATCAGAATCAGAATGTGAAAATGATATCATTTGAAAAATGCAGTGAAGGACCAAAAATCGCAATTGTTACACATGGAGGAACCCGCACGAGAATTGATATAGAAACTCAAGAAAATAAAATGGAGCAGTGGGTAAGGAATTCAGCGAGGCCTAGGCCATCATTCAAACCTTAGCAGGAAAAAGAGAAATATCAAAGTGCACGAAAGGAAATACTTGAACCACATGGGGAAGCATCCACATCATTTCTACCTCATCTAGAAGACCCAACGGTACCTGAAAATTCAAGTGCACAAGTAATTACACTAACCAAATTCTTAAGGAGTTGTGTAGAACTGATGAAGGATAGAACTGCGCTTAGTGTACAACATGATTTATCATTGCGCAAAAGGAAGGGACTTCCCTGTCACACAGCGAATGGTAAACCAGGTACTGCGCAGGAAGAGAACCAATGGGGAATTCAAGTTCAATGCACAGATTGGGAGATACAATGTGGATAATGTTATTCTCGACTTAGGATAGGATGTGAATGTACTACCTAAGAAAAAATGGGAGATGATGGGAGAACCTGAATTGATATGGTCCCATGTCCAGTTAAGGCTCGTGAATCATCATAAGATAGTCTTGATCGAGCGAATGATGAAGGTACTTGTAAACATAGATGGGGAACACAACATGAATAATTTTGAATTTATTGAGATCGTAGATGATAGTAAACGATATCCAGCTTCAATGGGACTAAAATTGGCAGTTAATAACTAGGAAATTATTAACTTGAAAAGAAGGGATATTATCTTTGAGGTCGAGGATCTAAAGGTTATTGCACCCTTCGACCGATCAGAAGGGAAGCCATATATAGATTCAGTAAGAGAGAATGGCATAGAAAGTTTATATAATTTGACTGCACGGATGGAGGATTATGTTGAACCAATAATGTATGACGTGCTCAGTTGGAGAAGTTTCGGTTCGTGTGCATCATATTCAGAAGCTGGTCTAGAGAATTGGCAGCAGAGGATGCATGAAGTATCAACTGGAATATGTGCCTATATAAACCGATCCTTGCACTGGATTGGAAAAGAACTATCCGACCCACCCAGGTATGATGGACTAAATGATATTATTATGTTTGTTAGTGTTGAAAGTTACACTTTGACTGCTAAATTGCAAGCTCAATACTCATCAATAAGTTTATGAGATAAGTATTCAAATGTGGTGTCAAATGGATGAAACTCAGTTCAGCTATGTCAAAAAATAGGAAATTCTAGATCAAGTGCATCAGCAAAAGAGGTCTTGTTTAGCTTAGGTCAAGGTTTTGAGGATTAGTGTGAATAGAAAGAATACTTAGTAAGAAGATGAAGTGATTCTACCACTAGCTTTAGGCTATGCTAGTAGACAAAGGAGATAAATGATTCAAATACAAGAACTTATTAAATCCAAGCAAACAAAAACTCTGAGAAAGCTATAACATTATCACAATCAACCATCCATTGTCATACAACTACAAAATATAATTTGAATCCTTCAATGATAGCACAATTTCAGAGTGAGAGAAATAATATGGAAAAAAGAGAACTAACTTCCATTAAACAAGATTTCATCAAGTCTGATATATCAAAACCAGAGTAGGCTTGGTTTCATTAAAATTACTAAAAGGTCTTTTACATCAACCATTAAAACCTACAAAATGTCTTCTAATGTTGAATTTATAGCCTAAACAAGGAATGAAAACATACAATACAAGCTTGATCCTCTAACATAGGATTGTTTCACCTAAAACTGAAAATCTTACACCTATACAAAGTGGAAAAAACAAACTGCTACAAAAAAGGCAAATGTTGGCAACCATCCTAACACCCTAATCTTGCATAGTGAGGTGTCCTTTGAGCGCATTTCCTTTGTTTCCAAGTATCCTCCAGCTTTAACTGACTTCTAACTAGTTGTGCCATGTTCCACTAGGCATCTGGTGACCATTGATCCTCTTAAACCCCATCAAAACATGAGTTGGTAGTGAATCTTGTAACGTTGACTGTATCATCCAGTGTGCAACGAAGTTGCACTGTTTGATTGTGTGAACCATTTCACAATAGATTTAGCAGTGAAGTTGCAGTGTTTTAATGTGTATACCATTTTGCAGTGGATTTCACAACAAAGTTGCAGTGTCCAACTATGTAGACCATTTCGCAGCGCCAGGCACTGTGAAATGTCCTGTAGCTATCAATTTTCTCCAGTTTGAGCCAAAATACCCAAAAAGTTTTTACAAAGTTAAGTAAGCCTATAGAAGCCTCATGATATGTTGTGTGAGTGAAAACTCAACTATAGGCATTACATTTTCCCCAAAATCTTCAAAATGCAAGGATAACCATTTCCAAAACTAGGATTCTTTGAGACACTTCACTTCACCTCCTGAGTCTGGTACTCCTTCTGGCTGCAACTTGGGCCAACACATTCAAATTCATTTGGTCTAGATCTTCCTTGAAAGGATACAACTCCAACTTAAGTTTTTTGATCTGAGATTGTAAATCCCTATTCTTTTTGTATAAATTCTTAAGTTGCCTATGGAGGGGCATAAATCTCTTTGTTGTAAACCTGGCTTTATCAATAGTGTCCAAATACATATCCATCAGATCTTTCAACTTTTTCCTCTCATCCAACCCTTCTCCCTTCAAGTGATAAATCTCCTTTCTGGCTTCTGAGTTGTCTGATCAGTCTTTTGAAGGTAGGGTTCTCAGGGGGAGTGGTTATGTTTATGACTTCAATATGTTTTTCAATAGTCTCAATTTTACCTTTATCCTTCTTCTTGATAAGAACTTCTGTTATAACCTATTTTTCAACAGTTTCCTTCTTGGTTGATGACCTAGTGAAAGGCCTCTTATCTTTAATTTCAACTGCAATAGTTGGTGAGGTGGAGAGTAACCTTCTTCCTTTTTTGCCTATGGCTCTAGCTGATGAAATTCCTGCCAATTCTGGAGCTGGTTGGGGTGAAAATTCCCTTTGTGAAGAGTGATGAGCTCCCCCTTCTTCTTCTTGTTCCCTAGGAGCTTCATCATTTTTAGCAATCTATTTTCCCTTCCTCTTTCTACTTTTCTCTATGTGAACAGTGCTGTCATCTTGAAGAGGGCTTTGCACTTTAGATTGAGGAGTAGGAGCTACATTTAATTGCAGATGTGCAGAGACAATGAACTGATCCCATTCCATATTTCTCTTCTTCAACTCCTCCATCACAAGCATCTTAATCAACCCTAAGTGAAAAACACTTTTTTCCACATCCTTGGACTTGGCTTGGACCCTGTCAGCCATTTTCCCAATACTCCTAAACATATAGAAAGGGAGGTTCATGAGGTATTTTCCTGTGAAGTGCAGCAAAAGTCTAATGTGGTATTGGTAAATCATATTGAATCTGCCCTCACAAGTGAAATATCTTTGGATCACCCTTAGCATATTTCCAAATCCCTCAACCAAGTGGCTCCTAGGAACTCCATTTGATAGGTTATCTCCCTGAAATTCTATTTTAAGGAACTCTTTAGAGAAGGTTGCATTTAGATTCATGGACTTAAACCATCTTTCACCAGTTTTTGGTATCTCAGTAGTTGCTGCAATAATTTCTTCATATACCTCAAGTTTAAGAGTTCCCACCTTAGTTTTGGTTCCATCAAAATTCAATGCAAACTCTCTGTCTACCTCAGGGTGCCCCCTCTGCATTTTCTAACAGAAATTGAAACATCCAACTCTTTGAAATACCTCTTTGATCAAAGGTTCAACATCAAATAGATGCATGTCATAGGGTTCGGTCCTCACTATGCCCCCACCATTGTGAGCCTTATTTTTTTGTGGTGTATCCATTTGATGTTATAGGAATAATACTAAGAGAACAATCTAAGAGATGTGAGGGGAAAGGCAGAAGGACAAAGGTCGTAGGGTTTGGATGGATAGTCTTTTTCAAATCTGGTTTCTTTTTAAGGCTTTAGAGATTTTCTGCCTATTTGACCTCTGAGCTTCTGAAAGGGAATATGATAGTTAGGAAATGGAAGAATATCATTCAGTAAAATGGATATGAAAGGAGAAAGAAGTTTCAAAAGGTTTAAGTTAACACTTCACCATCGTTTGCAAAATCATCACAATTTTAAGAGCAAGGCTCTTACAATTTCCAACATAGATAGATTTTAGACTTGAAATAAGAATGGAAATTTTAAAGGTAATCAGCTAGTACAGGTTGTTTGGTAAGAGGATAACAATTATGATTTGATGTACATTTTTTCAATGCCAAAACATGGGATTCGCAGCAGAATCCGCAGCACAAACAACAAAATCCAAGTAAGAGATAGGCATGGTGGATTTGACAATAATGTTTTCTCAATATTAGTAAAAGACGTTGAAAACACTGCAGCTGGCTAAAAAATTGCGACAGTAGAGGTAAAGGGGGAAGGTTAGTATTGTGGATCACCAATTCACAGTGCCCAGGAGAGAAAATACAAGAAAAATCTTTAACTGATCTTCACCAGGGCTTAAAAAGCTCATGGAGTACCTGGATGTTGTGGCTTAAAATTTTATATGCTTTAGATTGGTTGAAACCCCTTGCAACATTTCTAACCTCCAATTCACCTTCGCCAGCCATCTTGCAACAAATTCTGCAGCGCCTGTCTGAATTCAACAGCTTCTGCAGAGCCGAGCTAGGAGAAAATTTGAAAACTTGAGAGAACAGTTAGAAAATCCTTAATGATGAAATCCCAGATTATTTCCTTTAAATCATGAATGTTGAAAACAAGGAGATCGGTTGACATAAGACTTATAGGTGCAATTATGGTGATGAGATAAAGAGTACTTGAGATGCATTGTGAAATGTCCTGATGATACGGAAGCGTACAAAACGAACTTGATTTGACCTTCTAATGGGTAGAGGGACAAAGTGAAGGGGTTTTAGTACCTAGTGGAAGTGATGACATGTTAGGGTGGTGGTGGAGGCATATGGACGATGACTTATCTAACCTTGTCATAAAGATGAATACATAACCAACATCAACCTTAACTTTATGTGTGCTAAGACTTAAGAAGATTGTAAGGAGGAGGTCAAAAGTAAAACTTAAACAACACTAAAGATAAAAAAATCAAAAATATAAGGATGAATTGACCCATACCAACTTCATGTGACCCAAAAAAACTTCATGTGATAACATTGGCACCATAAGGGATGGAATGCTCCATGTGAGATGGAAAAAACAAGCAGCTTCAATGTCTTATCCTAGGGCTATGGGGTCATTTATTCAAAGAAAGAAAAACAAAAATGATATTTACAATGGAGGGGACAGACACTCATGGATTAAGCTAAATAATTCTTCAGAAAGTGCCCATTAACAGGGCCACCAAAAACTTCAGAATCCTCCAAGTTCTGTAATTTATAAGTATTATTTTGAAAAACTTCAAAAATATTGAAAGGACCAATCCACAAGGCTTCAAATTTACCATGTTTTCCTTTGTCTTTATTGGGTGCATCCCACTTGAGCACCAGATCTCCCAACTGGAAATATTCTTTGTTTACCTTTTTATCAAAATCTTGCTTGATATTTTGTTGATCGCTCTGTTCTTTACAAGGACTTTCTCCCTGGTCTGATGTACTTCTACTAGTTGTTGTATCCTTCTGACCATATCATATGGTTCTACTTGTTTATTATGAAGGAACTTAGCCACAAGAAAGGAAAGTTGAGTAGGAAAAATAGCTTCAATCCCATGTACAAGTTGAAAGGGGGAAATACCAAGTGATCTCTTTGTGGTAACTCTATCAGCCCATAAGGAAAATTTGAGCTTTGAGTCCCATTCTTTCTTGTTGTCCTCTAGTAACTTCTTGATGATCTTTACAAAGATCTTGTTAGAATATTATGCTAAAACATTGTCTTGGGGGTAATAAGGGGTAGAATGAACTAATTGAATCCGATACTTCTCACAAAACTTCACCAATGGTTCAGATTTGAAAGAGGAAACATTATCAGTAACAATCTTGCTTGGACAACCAAATCTTGACATAATATCTTGAAGAAAACCATTGATTACCTTGTGTGAAGCACTCCTTGTAGGAATGGCTTCTATCCACTTGGTGAAATAGTCAGTTGTAGTCAAAATCCATCGGTGTTGACCACTTGATGTTGGATTAATTTCCCCAATGAATTCAAGTCCCCACTGCTGGAAAGGACCAGAAACCACCATAGGCTTCAAAGGCAAAGATTTTAGTCGTTTCTTTCCTGAAAACTTATGACATTTTTCATAGGCCCCAGTCTTTGCATAAACATCAGTAAAAAGGCTAGGCCAAAAATACCCAGCTCTGAGGATCTTATATGTTTTGGTTCTCCAAAAGTGATCGCCCCCACACAAGTTGTCATGAAAATCAGTCATGGCCTTTTGAGCTTCCTATGGATCTATACATCTCAAGAGAAATCTAGAGGGTATTTCCAATACAATATGTGATCAATGAGACAATATATGATTTCCTTTAGTTTCAAAACTCTCACCTTGTTCTTCTCCAAACCATCAGGAGGATGAAACTTTTGCAAAAAATAAATGATGTCTTTGTACCAAGTGCATTATGCCAAGTTGGGAATGATATTAGAGATTTTGACATAAATATCAGTTTTCTAATTTTGAGAGTTTGGGTTCATGAAATTAACCCCCAGTGCTTTGCAATTTGATTCAGACAACAATCTAGCTAAACCTTTCCCTTTCACCAACTTAGTAGGATTCATTTCAAGGTCAAACGCCATAATTTTGGCAATCCACTTTCTCCTATTTCCATCTATGTCAGGTTGGATAAGTATTTCCTTCATAGAGGTTGATGGGACATAGGAAATAATCTTGGAATGCAGAATGTATACCCTGAAATATTTAAGGGATTTAACCAAAGAATAAGCCTGCTTCTCCATAATATCATACCTCATCTCTGCATCCCTCAATGCCCTACTGGAAAAGAAAAAAAAAACGGTTGCTCCATCCCATTTGTGTTTTTATGAATAAGGACAGCAGCCAATGTGTCATGTGAGGAAAAAGAGAATATCAAAAATTCCTTTGAATAATCAGGGCTGATGAGAACAAGTGTTTCAGTCAATGCTTTTTTATTTGGTAAAAATAATTCTGAGATTCAACAGTCCATTTCACCTCATTTCCCTTTCTAATCATATATGTGATGTACTTAACCAATTCAACAAAGTTAGAGATGAATCTTCTCAAAAAAAATATTTTACACAAGAAAGATTGGATATCCTTCTTGGATCTAAGAAGAGATAGAGTCTAGATGGCCTCTACTCTACCTGGATCAATCCTTACCCCTTCTACTGATACAATGTGTCCCAACAACTTGCCTTCTTTCATAGAAAACAAAGACTTATTAGGATTGAGAGAGAGCCCAAACTTTCTACACTTCAGGAAACATTTCTTCAAATGATGATAATTTTCCTTATCATATCTTGAGAACACTGTAATGTCATCTAGATAGATGACCACAAATTTTTCCTTCTCCCCAATGAAGGAAATATCCATTTCTCACTGAAAGGTTGCTTCTTCATTCATTAGACCAAAGGGAATTTCAGAATACATGAAAGTGCCCCAAGGAATAGTGAAAGTTGTATTCTCTCTATATTCAGGCAGGACAAAGATCTGATTGTAGATTGAGAAGACATCAATCATAGACATCCTTGTTGAACCAATCACCCTCTGTAAAATATGCTCCATTTTTTTCCCTTGGTTATGGATTAAGGAAGAAATTGAAGAATAAGGAAGAGGAAAGGCGAAGTACAAACTGTGCGGAAGGCACATTGACTAAGAATGGGTCAAAGTGGTCAAAGAAGTAGAAAATAAGGAGCGAAGTAAGGGAAAGCGAGTCATTGAACAAGAATATCGAGGAAGACAGATAAGAAAAGAATATGGATCRTGGACAACTCAGCAAATGGAAAAAGMCACCAATGGATGCTTYGGAGCACCCTGCGGGAAAGAAGGAAAGACAGGCTGGCGAAGCCCTGAAAATGCRGGTCAATTTGACCTAGGGTTTTAGACACCTAGGTTTTTGGAATTTAGGTTTTTGACACTTAGACTTTGGTCTAAGGTTGTCTGAGAGTCATTGTAATGTATAAATAAACATCTAGATGAGAGAAGAAGGGTTCATCATTGTGGGTTAAGAGAGTGATTATTGTTGTGTGCGAGAGAAGCAATGCATTGCGAGAGCATTATTGTATAGTGGATCTTCAGTTGGCTGCGAAGATCAACCTTGCAACTGGRTGTGYAGGGAGGGCAGAKAAGGAGAGAAAGAGATATGCAGGTAAGTGCACAGATAGAACTGTATGTCTCCATTTAATATATCAAGAAACGCAGTTTTGTGGACATAGCCCTAGGGAGAGGGTGAACCACGTATATTTTGTGTCTTTGTGGTTGATGTTGTGTTCTTTTCTTTCTGTTAGACTGTTGTTGCAACGTTGTGTTAGATCTATGGTATAATTGTGTGGAGTAGGCTTAATTTTGGTGAAGAATAACTAGATCTATGTGTGTTGTTTTTTTTGGATTCACTTGCATTTCCTCTAGTTGTAGACACCTATGTCCTGCAACCCCCTATTTCTACTTTGGGTGAGACTGCATCTGCTTCACAGGTGTTGCTAAAAGGGCCAGTAGTTAGTGCTTGTTGGTGCGCCATTAGAGTTGAACCCTGGGTCTACCCCTGTGCCAACAAATGGTTCTGTTGTCAGGACCAAGATCTTCTTGAGGGAATGTCATGGTGGTTTCCATCGAAGATAGAGATTCAGAAGTGGATAGAAGGACAAGAAAAGAACTTCTTTGAAGCTCATAACAAGAAACCTAATATTAGTACAAAATACTAGTTGGGAAGGTACATCTTCACCGACATACACGAGATTTTCTTTGGAGGAATTCATAAAGAGTTATACAAGTGGTTAGCGAGATTAGCAGATACCCAGTTTGAGATCAGATCTAGACCACCTGTGGTTTGGACGTCGACGTTGATCAAGAAGGTCAAGAGAGTTGATAACATCATGTCAAGAGAAGTAGATCATTGGTTTGATAGCACCATTGGAGGGTACATTACCAAGTTTTCTATTGATAGAATAGAGTCATATAGCCAAGCAAAGAGATATTTCTTCAAGGGACCGAGAGGAAATTTTTTACACTTTTTGAAGTTGAAGATCAAGATGCTATTGCATGAGAAAAACATCTTGAAGATGCAATAATCGGTTGGATTGAAAATATAATGTTCAAGAACTCAGACATCGATAATGACATAGAGGTTGGACATACGCGCACTGGGATAACCTTCAGAGAGGTTCCTTTGGTGAACCTGTTTGAGCAGACTCACGAGCCACTAGCACAGGACAAAGGGTTCTACAGTGGAGAAGAAGAAGATTTATTGAACGAGGAACATTCAGAGTCCACTAGGGCAGAGGAAGGGAAGATTGAATAACCTCACCGAGAAGAATCAGAAACTTCAAGAAATGTGTCTACTGTCGAAGTAAGTACTATTACTCCTCCTATTATTTTAGCAACACTAAGTAACCAGAATAGCCAGAGTTATCAAAGAACTCAGAGCACTCTTACCAATAGTTTAGCACATACTCAGTCAAGAAACCTAGGAAGATCTATGGTAGATGAAATGTGGTTACCTATCTTTAGAGGAGATGGATCTAAAGATCCTGATCAACACTGGTTTTTATGCAAAGATGTATGGAGTATTAAGGAAGTCAATGATGAAGTTGTTAAGAGAGATCAGTTTAGTAATACCTTGAGAGATTGCACAATGAGCTAGTACATGAAGTTTGTTAAAGGGATTGTACAGCCTAAACCGCTGAATGATATCAAGACTGCATTGATTGCAGAATTCACGAAACCCAATTTGGAGTCGCAGTGCATCACATAATTGAAATAAATCAAACAGAGAGTAGTTGAACCTATTTGGGAGTTTGATCAGAGGTTTAAGACCTTGACAGACCGCTTGAGCTTTTAGATTCCAGACGAGTAAAACAATGAATGGTTCATTGATGCCCTCTTACCACATATCAYTGTTCCTCTGATGCAACAAAAGGTCGCTTTGTAGGCTGAGGCATTGGAGATCACCATGCAACTAGAATCAGACCCTATGGGAGAATCTAGCTCAAGTATGAGTCAAATTTTGAGTCAGCTAACTAGCTTATCTCTGCAGRTCGAAGATATGAAGAAAGATAAGGAAAAAGATAAAAGAGAATACATCTGGTGTATTAGATGCAAAGCARAGGGCCATGACAAGGAGCATTGTCCCCTATTTAATGAGTACTTRTCCTCTGSAGCCCCGAGCCCTTTGAAGCAGGTTACTCTACCCTAGTGCAAGGTATGTATAAATAGACATCGCCTTGGTGAATGTTATTGCATGCAAAAATGTGTCCAGACACCTACCAATMTTTACKGCACATTTTGTAAATATCTGGGGCACGATGAGAAGGATTGTAGGGCTTATGACCTCTTGCATGAAAGKTCAAGAGATACATATAAGATTCAAGGAGAGATGCAACATGAGGGAAATTATACACAGTTTAACTCCCCGGGAAGAAGAAATGTCAATCCTCGTGGTGGATTCAGAGGAAGAGGACGAGGAGGAGGCATGGGTCGAGGTTGAGGTCAAATCATTTGTTATAATTGTACCCATCTAGTTCACTTGGAAAGGGATTGTCATAACCCTTGTACCACTTGCAGTTACTGCAATTCATTTGAACGTGTTATTGAAGATTTCCTAGTGTTGTTAGAGAAACTTTAGGAGCGACGAGGGGGAAACCAACAAGTACAATTGATATTAGCAGAACCTCATGGAGAGGATCCCAGAGTCATTGTTATCACTAGAAGAGGCATTGTTACAGGAGAAGACAGGGTGACTCTAGGAAATACTACGGAAGAATCAAGGATCAGAAGAGCTGCAGAGAAGACACAGTTGTTTGATCCAAGGAAAGAAAAACAGACGTTTGAGGAAGAAAGAAGAGAATTTGAAAGAGAACGGACTTCTTAATCTAAGGCACAACTATAAGTGAAATAATGTGGAATTCCCCTGGAATTAGATCAGTCTACCTCGATTGGAGATGGAAAAGAGGTAAGACGCTTGAGGAAGAAAGAAGAGAATTTGAAAGAGAACGGACTTCTTAATCTAAGGCACAACTATAAGTGAAATAATGTGGAATTCCCCTGGAATTAGATCAGTCTACCTCGATTGGAGATGGAAAAGAGGTGCTAATATTGTCGGGCTTTGTATACGCTCATTGATTTGATTAAGGGATGAAAGAGTTATGCAAGAACTAAAACAATTGATCAAACAAGATGAGTTAGGGAAGGTAGATCCTATGTTGAATAGAGAAGTACATCAAGTATACATAAAGAGAAGGACAAACAAGGAAATACACCTTAATGCTCAAATTGGGGACTATGACATAGATTATGTGGTACTCAACTTAGGATCATAAGTCAACCTATTACTTAAGCAGACTTGTGAATTGATGGAAAACCTAAGTTGATCTATTATCCCCTATCGCTCAGATGTCTAATCAAGTAGGGCGCAGAGTAAGCCCCTTTGGAAGACTAGACCATGTCCCTGTGGACATCGATGGGGTAGGGACATTTTCAAACTTCAAAGTAATTGATATAGTTGATGATAGTTTTCCTTATCCTGCGTTATTAGGAATTGATTAGGATTTCAACAATTCTACGGTGGCTGACTTAAAGAAAAGAAGAATGGAGTTTGAAGGTGATGGCCTTAGGTTCATTGTGCCTCTTGATCCTAACGAAGGTTGCAGATACATAGAAGCCATCAAAGAAGAAGATCATGCTTATGAACTAGAGAATATATATAAATTGACAGCAAGACAGTCGGATTACATTAATCCTACAGTAGATGGAAATTTAAGATAGCAAAGTGAAAGTGCATGCTCGTCAGATTCAGAAGAAGCATTGGAGAACTGGTAGAACAAGATGTATGAAATCTCTACGTGGAGGTGTGCCAGATTGACCTGGGAAGTTCGTTAGATTTGCACAAAAGTAAGTAACCTGCCCACATTTGATGGTTTAAATCATTTAGAAACATTATTTTTGGAATTTGAAGAAATTGTACCATTACAACAAAGGTTTTTGGCATTGTATGAAGCCTTGAAATCAATACCGGTGATATGGTGGGGAACACACAAGAAGAACATCGTGAAGTGGGTTCAATGTCGCACTTTGATGATAGTGCACTTTTCAAGCCAAGGTCAAGGATGTGAAGTTAGATAAACAGGTCAGAGTTGTATGAAGGACCATGTGTGGAGGTGTGAGGAAGCCTCGAGCAACATTCCTCAAGAACATTGGGTGCATAAACTCATTAACACTTTGGACACAACGCCTATTAATTGGTATCTTCAAGCAGAATTTTGCCTCACCACTTCAGATTGGTATGGCATGACTCAGAAATTTATAGCTACATTTTTATTTAAAAGTCAGTACCCCACAGTAGATAGTAGATCAGGTTTTACAAGTTGTAAGACAGAAAGTCTTTGAGGAGGCACCTAACCTCCCTGTTGAGCAAGAGGAAGATGAATGTACTACACCTCTTCAGAAATTATAGGGTTGTTACAATATCAATGTTGATGAAGATGACGACCCTAGGAATGTGAACATCACAGAAACTGAAGGATAGAGAGACATAGAAGGGCCAGGGGTTGAACTACCTTTCATTGGAAAGCCAATCAAAATCAAGAAAGTTAATATTGGAACAAAGCAAGAACCTAAGTTGGCCAACATTGGAGATTATTAGGATGATGCCACTATTGATAAGATCACAGAATTACTACATGAATATCAGGACTTGTTTCCAACCAAGTTCACCGACATGAAGGGCATTAAAGGGCCCATGGGAGAAATGAATATCCCCTTGAAACTAGATGCAAGGCCAGTCAAGAAGAGACCCTACAGACTGAATCTGAAGTATAAGCAGAAAGTCAGAATTGAATTAGACAGAATGCTGGAAGCCGAAATCATAGAACATTTTGAAGAATTAGAGTGGATTAGCCCTATGGTGGTCCAAGATAAGAAGACAGGATAAATCTGGATTTGTGTACATCTAAGGAGACTGAATGATGCATGCCTAAGCAAGTTCATGAATCACCCATGGAAGTTCAGGACACATTGGCTAGGACCATTTGAGGTTGCCTACATCACAGAAGGAGGAGTTGCACAGTTGAAGACCCTGAATGGATAATGGAAAGAAGGTTTGGTAAATGGGAGCCAGTTGAAATTGTACTATGAAAACCAATTGCCTTGCAGGTCTCAGTAAAAGAATAAGAAGAAGGGTCTAGGTACCAGGTGCAGTTGAAACTAGGTACCAGACACAGAAAAGATAGTTTGCACACCGAAGGAAGGGGGGAACCGAGCAGAAGGCATAGGCTTCTTTACGCAGTCTGAAGTCGAAGTAAATCAGAAGGTCCAGTCTTGCAGTGACTTGGGACAAGTCACATGTGAGTGTCGGGGGCCTATTGGCCCTTGGTTATGGATTAAGGAAGAAATTGAAGAATAAGGAAGAGGAAAGGAAAAGTACGAACTGCACAGAAGGCACATTGACTGAGAATGGGTCGAAGTGGTCAAGGAAGGAGCGAAGTAAGGGAAAGTAAGTCATTGAACGAGAAGATCGAGGAAGATAGATCAGCAAAGAAGATGGATCGTGGAAAACTCAGCAAATGGAAAAATCCACCAACGGATGCTTTGGAGCACCCCACGGGAAAGAAGGAAAGACAGGTTGGTGAAGCCCTGAAAATGTGGGTCAAGTTAAACTAGGGTTTTAGACACCTAGGGTTTTGGAATAATTGACACTTAGACTTCGGTCTAAGCTTGTCTAAGAGTCATTGTAATGTATAAATAAAGATATAGATGAGAGAATAAGGTTTCATCATTGTGAGTTAAGAGAGTGATTATTGTTTTGTGTGAGAGAAGCATTGTGTTGTGAGATCATTATTGTATCATGGATATTCAGCTGGGTGTGAAGATCAACCCTGCAGTTGGGTGTGCAAGGAGGGGAGATAAGGAGAGAAATAGATCTATAGCTAAGTATGAAGATAGAACTATATGTTTCCATTTAATATATCAATAAACACAGTTTTGTGGATGTAGCCCTAGGGAGAGGGTGAACCACGTATATTTTGTGTCTTTGTGGTTGATGTTTTGTTCTTTGCTTTATGTTAGACTATTTTTGCAACATTGTGTTAGAATGTGTGGAGTAGGCTTAATTTTGGTGAAGAATAACTATATCTCTGTGTGTTGTTGTTTTTGGATTTACTTGCATTTCCTCTGGTTGTAGACACCTATGTCCTGCAACCCCCTATTGTTACTTTGGGTGAGACTACATCTTCTTTGCAGGTGTTGTCGAAAGGGATAGTAGTTAGGGCTTGTTGGTGCACTGTTAGAGTTGAACCCTGGGTCTACCCCTATGCCAACATCCATCTTTGGCAGGGGGTAATTATCTTTCTTGTAACTTCTGTTCAAAATTATGAAATCAGCACAAAGTATGATTTCACCATTATTTTCCCTCACATGGAAAAATTTATCCACCCACTTAGAGTACCTTAAATTTATGATGATATTAGCATCAAGCAACTTCTTGACTTCGTTTTCCATAATAGGAAGCAACATGGGATTTATCTATCTAAGTTTTTGCCTAAATGGCTTGGTCTCCTCTTTCAAAGGAATATTATGTTCAATGATGTTTGTATCATAAGTTTGTAGATCTTCATATTTCCAAGAAAACACATCAGCAGAATCCTTTAATAACTTAACATACTCAACCCTTTGTTCCTTTGATAAACTGCTAGAAAATTTGACATATTTTGGATTTTCCTATGTACCTAAGTTGCATTCTGTCACATTAGCTTCTTCACTTGAACCTTTAACCTTCACAACAACATCATTTATGTCAAATAATCTCTCCAAAGGAACCAATCCTTTTGGAATATGGTTACTGGGCAGTTGAACAATCTTGTGGTCTGCAATTTTATTGAGGAAAATATCAGCATGAGGGCTTTTGGTATCATCATGATCTTGATCAATATGAAGAGCAGAAAGCTCTTCCACAGTTTCCAGAAATCTCGTAATCTCAATATTATCCTCAAAGACCTTCCAATGTTTGATATTGTCAGGTATAGAGGGTCTATACTTCACTTCCACGTCATATTTGATCTTGGGGGGGAAGGGATTTTAAAATTACTTGCAGAAACAGCAAAAGAATATGCCATAGTATTTTCTTCTCTTGGAACAAAAGAGATGTTAAATGAAGATAAAAAATTATCAATAAGATCCCAAACTTCATTTTTGTAAGTCCTTCACCTTGGTTGTTTATCTTGATACAGATTTTTAACTTGATGCACAATTAGTTCAACATCTCCAAACATCGTTAACTCTTCAATATTCATATCTTTAGCAGCCCTCAAACCCAAAACAATAGCCTCATACTCTGCTATATTATTTGTAGTTTAAAATTCTAGTTTATGAGACAAAGATATTATTTCTTGAGTTGGGGAAATAAAGACCACTCTAGCACCAACACTTTCTTTATAATATGCCCCATTAAAAAACATCTTCCACATTGGGGTATTTTGAGGAGGTGACTCACAAGTTTTAATAGGTTGTTTTTTATTTCAATCGGTGATTGAGGAGGATCAGTGAGTTGTAAGATACTAGATCCTAAATCAGTGTCAACTGAAAAAATGGGGTGGTTTGTAGGATTCGCTTCATTATTAATGATGTAAGCTAGTTGTGATTCCCTATAAATCCTTTTGTGCTCTCCTCCAAATACAGGGATAGTGGCATATGAAAGGTCCATATGAAAATTTCCCCCTATTCTTTTCATCCAAGACCTTGACAATAGCATCCCAAACTTAGGGGGGGGATCAGCCACCACAATATCCATTACCACACTCTTAATGGGCAATTGAAACAAGGTAACAACCAAGTCTTTGATCACTCCAAGGCATTTCACTTTTTTGGAGTCAAATGAGTATAGGTTATGAGAGGTTTTAGTAATTTCCATACCAAGCTTATACATGACAGTTTTAGGAATAAGGTTATTAGGTGCACCTGAGTCCATCAAGAAGTTGTGAAAAGCTTTATCATGAATATTCAATTATGTGTAGAATGGAGTAGAAGAGCCATCCATATATTCTACCAAAGGTCCCAATATGACTATTGGTTTTTCATCTTGTAGGTTCACTAAGTCTATGGAATTGGAGGAAGATTTGGGTTGCAACATATTGGAAATATATCTTCTGAACTTTTCATTTTTAATCAGCTCTAAAAATGGTACTGGAATTTTTATCTTTTGAATTTCATTCTCAAAGCTAAAGGAAGAGGGAGATTTCAGAATCTCCTTAATTTTTGGAACAGGGGTCTTAATCACTGTTCTAGATTTTTGTTCCTCTTTTTCTTTTCTTCTAGAAATCACATCCTTAGCATAATTTTATGCTTTGCTGGGTTGATCTGATGTATTAGGCTTCCCCTCCTTCTTTTTTTACCTTAATTTGTACTTATTTTGTTTTCATTAGCTTGTTCTCCTTTACTCTATTCATTCAATTGGTTGTCCATAAGAGACTCCTCATATGCATACTGAGTTAGATGAGGGGATGGAGAGGTATCACCCACACAAGGAATTTCTGGATATGTTTCTTCATCCTCTCCTACTTCATCATCAACTATGTTATTTTGGAGAGGGGTTTGGAATTTTTGGTCATCTCTATTTCTTTGATCTCTTTGAAGGACCTGAGGGGCATTGTTTTGTCTCCTGAAATTTCCTCTGTTATCAGCATTATATGTATTTCTATAAAAAAAAAACCTCAAGCTTCATTTTTTCCATTTTAGCAGAAAGTGATTTAACCAATTTTGTTAGTTCATCTACTTGAGGATTAACACCAGAGGAATCAGAGGTTGAAGCTTAAGCCCTATTTTTTCTCCTATCTCTTATCATATTTTCCCCTAAGCTTGTCAGATGCCAATGCATTAGATTCTACCTCCAAGGTTCCATCTTGCATATGAGCTAGAGAGGTAGATCTCCTTTCTCTCAACAAGAGGAAAAAATCAGGGTCAAAAGCACTGGCATAGGTGATCTTGGTAGAAGTTTTAGTGGGCTTAATTTCTGTGGGGATTTTTTTGTACATTTTATTAAATCTCTTTGAAAAAACTGAAATAGAATCCCCTTCTTTCCTCTTAAGTGATCCAAAATATGTAATATAATATAAGAAATGTTTCTTATCTCCCCAATGCCTCAGAAAGGCAACATCTAGAGCTTCAATTCCATCAATAGATCCAGGAGTTAAACCCCTAAACCATTTCCTAGCCTCACCATCAAGGCTTTGTACAAAAAATCTCATCCAAACATCTTCATTATCAATATTAATATTTTCATCATAGATATAAAAGGTTGCAAGGTGTTCCTCTACGATTGTCTTATTCCCCTGTAAACTTGGGCATGTACTTAAGATAGTCTCCAACTGGGAAAGAATTCATAGGCTGAGGAAGAACAAGAGGGGAATACCTAGCAGCTACTATGGAATCCATCATATTTCTAGGAAGGTTAGCACCTACCATTGGATTATAAATTCTAGGAGAACAAGGAGGAGATTGAGTCTTGATTGGTACAGTTGCAGTCTTGATTATGTGTAGCTTGGGAGGAGGAATATAGGTGTTGGGCGCAGACCCATTTTCTAGAAAAGGCATGACGTGGAGGAAATATAGTTAGCAGAAAATCATGCGAGGAACACATGCAAGAAGAAGGGAAAGAAAGACAACTTGCAGGAAAAAAAGTGGATGAAAGGAAAAACGCACCTACAGAGGAGAAAAGTGCACAAGGCTGGCATGCAAGAAGATATAACTAGGTTAGGGTTTCGGTAAGAGAATGTAACGGCTGATGAGCAAAAAATAGATATAAATAGACACCTAGTAGGTCTAGGGGGTTGTGGTTGGTGTTTTTGATGGGTGTTACTCACGTAAGATAGAGTAACGGGTATGTAACACAACTATGATCTGATATCTTTTTTTAATTTGTTGATATGTTGGAGAGTAAAGTAACTAGACCTAGAGGGTTAGATCAGAGGCTGAGGAGCCTAGTGCAATCTAGTCAGCCTCGTAAAGTTTGTGGAGTCTATGTTGTGAATGTATGAATGGAGTTGTAGTGTGTGCGGCGCCATATATGACAGAACCATAATAAAAGAGCTTAAGAGCCAAATCTTTTTGGACGTAGCCCTGGAGGGGGTGAACCACGGTAACTCATTTGTTGTGTGGAATGCTTATTGTTTATGTATTTGTTATCAATGGTTATATCCTAGATGAATGTCTTTATGAAGTCATTAGATATGTTGATTTACATGCATGAATAAATAATGGATGAATAACTAAAATAGATGAATGATATAGTAATGGATTTAAGATCACATAGTACAATCCCAGATCCCCACTCATTCCCAGGTTGCAAGCACATGAGAATTGCATCCACCCATAGAACTATCTCGTGTGAGACTGCGCAATGCACTTGGTGTATTGTGTTGCCTTCTGGTTTACTAGGAGGTCTGATAGTTTTAGAGGATTTGTTGGATCCCTAGTAGACTTGAACCTAGGTCAATCATGTTAAAGGTATAACTCGGATAAGAAACAAAAAAATGGTTATGTTTCCGGTTGGAACATAATAAGATTGAGTAGATGGGATATGTCGAAGATCTGGTAAAAGAATGTAAGATATGTGGAAGACGGGACAAAAGAATACCGAATTAGATGACAAGAAGGTGAGAAGAATGCGTTGCTAGAAGGGGATGTTGAGACCGTGGAATCCCACAAAAGAAGAGTTCGAAAGCTGGCTAAAGACAAAGGAGATAGAGTTTGCGTAGAAATATAACAGAAACCCTAGAGTAACACCACGCAAATATCTTGAGAAATATGTGCTTACTGATCTGCATGAAGTATTTTTCTGTGATTTTCCACACTTATTGCAGCAGTGGATATTGAGATTGAAGGATAACCATGCAAAAAATTGGATCTGACAGTTAGAGTGGACCTCATTTCAGATCGTGCAGTTACAACAGGTGAATAAAAAATTTACTCACGCAATATATTTTTGGCTCGACAGTATTGTAGCAGGATTTATAACAAAATTTGCAGTAGATATCGCGAACTCATACAGCGCAGCAGAGAAAGATTTTTTACGTGGGCCTCAAGGAAGGTATATTAGATCATTGTATACTTCTATTAAGATATTTCTCTATAAAAAAGGTGTAATTGTAATGGAATCAGAAAGTTAAACGTCTCTGTGTGCATGGGGGAAGGGGGGAAGCACTGACAGAAAAAGGAGAAATGGAAGGAGATAAAGGAAATAAGGAGGAGCCTTGGACCCAATCATGATGGACGATGACCAAATCAAGCAGATCATGGAGACAACTGGAAAGACATGCAGTGGAGTACCCTACCAATATAAGGTGAACACAAAGAAGAGAGTCATAGCCATGAAGGAAGGCTTGGAAAGTGATGAAGAGGACGTAGAGGATCTTCAGGTTGTGGAGCAAATTGAGGAAATCCTACGCACAAAATATGAGAGGAAGAAGAGAGTGTTGGACAACTGAGAGGGGGGGGTGAATCAGTTGTTTCCATGCTTAAACAATTATGGTTCTTTTAAACCTTTTGTAGAGACTCTGATTGCTAATCACAATAATACAGGGAAATAAACAATGGCACTTTCAGCATCATTCACATATATGAAAAACACAGAGACAGATATTTCCCGAGCAAACCCATGCAGGATAAAACCTCTTTTCTTTTATATGATAAGTAATGGTTACATTCTTTACAGTATCATACATATGAGCACCAACTCATAATGAGGTT
>SNQJ01S0035642.1:73137-88141 GCA_010110895.2 Picea sitchensis | reverse complement strand
AGGAAGTACATCTACACAAGGAACAACAATTGGGGGAGCCAGTTCAGGGAGCATTACTCAAGTTTCTACACTGCACAGAGGTAGCAGTTCAACATTCAGGATGGAAGGACATGATCCCACCATCAGATTACCAGAATTCAAAGGAGAGGAAGCAGAAGATCCTGAGAAACACTTGTTTATTTGTGTAAATATATGGGAAGAAAAACAGATCATTGATGAATACACTAAACTTTTAGAGCTAGCTATCACGCTAAGAGACCGCGCACTAGACGGGTACATGAGTCTAGACGTAAATAGTGCACCAGGGACGACAAGGAAACTGACAGACATTAAGAAATTAATGATTAATGAGTTCCATAAGCCGAGCTCAGAGGATCAATATATGAACAAGATGATCGAAATTCGACAGAAACTAGGAGAATATGTCTGGGAAATTGACCAATGATTTAAACGTCTGAAAGGGAAATTGAGGTATTCCATGACTGACATGCAACATAGGCATTTGTTTTTGAATTATTGGTTACCACACCTGAAATACCCACTCAGAAAATATAAATTCCAATCTCAAGCAGAGGCTCTGCAAGCAGCCTTACAAATGGAGGAGAATCAATACCACAAGACAGATCCATCTATAGAGGACTTGAAGGAGGATATGAATAATCTTACCTTTAAACTCAATCAGAATAATGGCAAGGACAAGTGTGAAGTTGTGTGGTGTACCACATGTAGAATAGAAGGGCACCATAAGAACGAATGTCCAACATTCGTGCAATATATGGCAACAGGGATGCCAAATCCATTGTTGATAGGAGGACCCTGGTGTGAATTTGCAAGATGCACGGGCATGATCCATATCATTGTCCTATGATGCAGAAATAACAGACAATACCAAAGAATGCATACTGCACTTTTTGCAAGGCAGTAGACCATGATGACAAAGACTGCAGAACCATGGATCTAATGAGGGAAAGGACGTCAGACACATATAGGGTGCAAGTCGAAATGATGATAGGGAAATATGCACCTCAATTTAATCAGGCACCACCGTAGTATAATACTATGTCGCAGCAGTATAACAATGCACATCCATAGTATAACACAGTGCAGCCCTAGTATAACCTTGTGCAGTATAATCAAGGACCTCAATACAATACACCGCATGGAGATCGCATTGGGTATGGAGGAGGAGGAGGAGGAAGAGGCAGAGGAGGTTTTGGAAGAGGAAGGGGTCTAGTAATGTTCCATAACTTCCAACAAGAAGGGCACTATCCAAGATAATGTCCACTACCACCTGCGACATGCATGTATTGTCGCGCAGCAGACCATGATACAGAATATTTCACAACACTATTGGGGAAGATACATGAGAAACAGAATCAGAAAAATCAAAACGTACAGTGGATCTCTACATAAGATAGAGAATATGGAAGGAACATCAACATAGTGACGCGTGGAGGTGATAAAATAGGAGATGATGCGGCTAAATAGGGACAATTACAACACCAGTGGATTAAGAAAAATATTGAGCCACCCAAGTGATTTGATGCAGAAAAGGAGAGGGAGGCCAGACAAGAATTTCTCAAGAAGAATGTTGCATATACATCTACCGCGCAACATACCCAATAATTCCCAACGTATGAAATGTCATCAGCATTGGACCATACCAGTGAAGTCCACCCGGGAAACCAAGTAAGTTGTATCAAAACTTTCCTACAATAATGTATTCAAGTATTTAAAAATCCATCATTTGTTATAGTATTACAGAATATGTTAGATAGATGTACCACTAACTCTGATGGAAATTTAGAACATAGGATATTCAATCACCTCC
Source organism: Picea sitchensis (assembly GCA_010110895.2). NCBI lineage: Eukaryota > Viridiplantae > Streptophyta > Pinopsida > Pinales > Pinaceae > Picea > Picea sitchensis. Next base: position 86,310 of record SNQJ01S0035642.1, on the reverse strand, counting down.
ATTCCAAAAGCAGAACCAGCTGAGATTTTAGATTAAATTCCAACATCGGAGATTTTAACATGGGTGATGTGATATTAGATCTGGGATCTGAAGTGGATGTATTTCCCAAAAATACATGACAATGCATGGGAGAACCTACCTTAGGCTACTCACCATTCCAACTGAAGTTATCAAACCAACATAGAGTTCTACCAATAGGAAGGCCAAAAGGAGTGACAGTAGATCTAGATGGAGTGCACCCTAAGGCAGACTTTGAAGTGATCGAAATCGTGGATGGCACAAAACCATATCCAACATTATTGGGATTGGATTGGATGTTTGAAAATCAGGTGATAATCAACTTGAAGATGAGGAAGATGACATTTGATTCAGTAAAGTACAGGGTTATCTTGCCTATAGATCCATCAGAAGCTGAAAGATTTGTGGAACCAACATGTTTAGACCTGGAAGAAATTAACTAGTTGTACCAAACCACCACGCACACCAAATATTACATTAATCCAATTGTCGATGGTGTACTTAGCTGGATAATTATCACATCATGTGCTTCTGAATCAGACATGGATCTGGAGAACTGGAAGCAGAGCCTACATGAGGTATCAACCAGAAGATGTGCCCAAATAGACTACGCATTAAGATGGGTTGGGACAGAAGTCAAATAACCTCCAAGTTTCCATGGAATCAATGACTTGGAAGAATTCCTAACAATATATGAAGATGAAGTATTATAAATTCATAGATTGATAGCTCTCGACATTGCACTCAGGGCCACACCTGATATATGGTGGGGTGCACATAAGGAAACAATCAAGGACTGGTACCAATGTAAGCGGTTACTGCACATAAGGTTTGGCGCAATATAGAGAAGAAACCAGCAACAGAAGTATGATGGACAGGGGGCACCAGCGGAACACTTGGAAAAGTGCAGAGTGTTGTGTAAAATGACACCCATGGAAGAATGGCTTCATCATTCCATACACACATTATAGGGCATCCCAGCAAACTGGTATACAGGCCAGGAATTGTGCAGAGGAACTACGAGCTGGTCAGTACTATAAAAAAAAATTACAGTCACTTTCTCATTTCAACATGAGAACCCCAACATAGATGCAGCACTTAAGAAAATAAGAGTGGTGATATTCATTAAGGAACCAAAAGTTGAAATCATAAGAAAAGAACAACATCAGAATAGACAGACAGTGAAAGAATTATTGTCATGCTACCATGTGTAGGAAGAAGTTCCAAAGGAAGAAGATCTGTGTGATATTCATATTAAATAAGTTGGAGGTGAAAGAGAAGTGGAAGTTCCACCTCTAGAATCGGAAGTAATTGTTGCACCAATCAAGGTGAATAAAGTCAACATTGGGGCATTTGAGAATCCCAATATGGCCATCATTGGAGACTACTGGGACGAGCAAACACTAGACAGGATAACAGAATTACTGTGTGAGTACAATGACCTATTCTTAATGAACTCTATAGAAATGAAGGGTATCGCAGAAGAAATGGGAGAGATGAATATCCCTCTCAAACCCGAGGCAACACCTATCAGACAGAGGCCTTACATATTGAACCCCATCTAGAAGCAGAAGGTAAGAGAAAAAATAGATAGAATGTTGGAAGAAGAAATCATAGAACCAGTAGAAGAATCGGAATGGATAAGCCCCATGGTAGTTCAAGAGAAAAATAAAGGAGGCATAAGAATCTGTGTAGATCTGAGAAATCTCAATGATGCTTACCTACATGACCCCTTCCCTACACCCTTTATAGATGAAGTCCTAGAAAATGTGGGAGACCAAGAAGCATACTCATTCACTGATGGATTCTCAGGCTACCACCAAATCAAGATAGCACTAGAAGATCGACACAAGACTAACTTTGCAACAGAATGGGGATCCTACCAGTACACAGTCATGCCTTTTGGACTGAAAAATGCACCAACAATTTTCTCCAAAGTAGTCATTGTTGCCTTGAAAGAATTCATCCATCAGTTTCTGGAGGTATATTTGGATCATTGGACAGTATAAAGCTTGTTGAAGGATCATGTAGAGGTGTTGAGGCTGATGTTAGAAATATGCAGGCAATGCCAAATATCTTTGAACATTAAGAAATGTATATTTGGAACACCCTTTAGAATTCTATTGTGTCACATAGTATAAAGACAAGGTTTGATTGTGGATCCTGCAAAGATTGCAGTAATTGTGAACTTATCACCACCGAAATCAGTGTGCTAGATGAGGACCACATTAGGACATACGGGATATTATAGAAAATTTATCAAGGGGTATGTGCAGATCACTGCGTCGGTGGAGAAATTACTTAAGAAATATACTAAATTCCAATAGAATGAGAGTTTTAAGCAAGGATTCGACACCCTGAAGGAGAATATGGTCGCAGCACCCATCTTAGTCTTTCCATATTGGGAGAAGACATTCCATGTGCATGTATATGCATAAGCCATATCCCTGGGAGCTATTATGGTGCAACCAGGAGCAGGGGATTCAGACCATCCCATAGCATTTGCAAGCAGAAAACTGTCAGACTCCAAGCAGAACTACAACACTACAGAGAGAGAAGGCCTGGAAATGGTATATGCACTTCAAAATTTTAGGCATTACCTACTTGGAAAAAATTTTAAGATGTTCACAGATCATTCATCCCCTAAGTACCTAGTCAACAAGCCAGTGTTGGGGGGGAGAATATGTCGATGGTTACTACTATTTCAAGAATTTGACTTTGAAATCATAGTGAAACCAGGGAAGCTGAACGCATGACCTGATCACTTATCAAGGGTCACCAATGGTGAGGATCCTACAAACTTAGAGGATACCTTCCCTGATGCACAATTATTTTCATTTCAGGGCATGAATGATTATTTTGCTGACATTATTGAGTATTTAAGTACAAGGACTTGCCACGGGAATTTAACACCATGAAGAGGAAGAATATGGTTGTTCGAGAAGTCGACTACCAGTTGATCATCGGGAAATTATATAAAATGGGGACATACAACATCTTGAGAATATGTGTGCTAGAACATGAAATGCCTAGGATACTGGAAGAATCCCATGAAGGAATAGTGGGAGGACACTATGCAGGAAGAGGCAGCACCAGTTAAATATTGCAGCACAGAGAGAGCATCACACTTCTTTTTTTAACATGTGCTCACTAGATTTGGATGCCCGTGGATCTTGATGAGTGACCAAGGCACTCACTTTATCAATAACACTATCAGAGCGATGAATGAAGAATTCGAGTTCTACCATCAGAAAATTACACCATACCATCCTCAGGAAAATGGAACAGTGGAAGCCTTCAACAAGATTCTAGATAATTCCCTTACCAAGATTTGCAATGTCAACAGGGACAACTGGGATTCAAATATACCAACAGTATTATGGGCATATAGAACTACCTGTAAGTGTTAGAAAAATAGGACCGTGGAGAAATAAAATAAAACAAATGCGGAAACAAAACACATAAGATACACAACAAAATAGAGACACATATTTACGTGGTTCACCCAGTGTAGGCTACATCCACCAGAGAAATTTCCAGGTCCTTCCTTTATTATTATCCAACAAATGAAGGGATACAACCTACAACAAACATGTTGTAACTTCCTCTTCTTTCTCTCACAGTATCCTATCTCAGAATACAATATTCACCATCATGCATAGCCGCAATACATTTCCCTCATAACAGAGGGTTTCCTTCTAGGGAAAAAAATCCTAACATAGTTTCTACCATTATATTTGAGACCTTGTAATGAACGATCCAGATTTACAGTGAAATTACAATATACATTTACAAGGCATTTTTTTCCTTCAGGGGCTTCACCCCCAAAACCCCGCTTTCCCTCGGACCCCGCAAAGGGGGTAACCCCCCTCTACACTCCCCCACGTGGAAGAGTGTACATACTTATAGGGTGTAAATACTTCATGGGGTATAAACATGGTTGAAAACAAAAATCCTCTAAATCAGGAAGATAATCAGGCTCCACAACCAACAATCTCCCACTTGGAGACTGATCTCAACAACTCCATCGTTGTTGTATATGCTGGACTCTGAACCTTCTTGGATTGGAAAATTTCTCATATTCATCTTCATTCTTGAAGACTAACTGAAACTGAATAGGAACTTAGTTTCATCTTGGTTACTCCCTTTGTTAACATATTTGCAGGATTTTGGATAGTGTGTATCTTTTCCAACTTCAAATGTCCATCTTCCAAGGCGGATCGTATGAAGTGGTACCTCAACTGTACAACTTCAAATGTCCATCTTCCAAGGCGGATCGTATGGAAGTGGTACCTCAACCTGTGATATGCTTAGTCTTCAATGGAAGGATGATTTCATTGCAAGATGAATGGCACTTTCAATATCACAGTACAACCTAATATTCCCCTGCTTCTTTCTTGATTCTCCATAAACCATGGTAACCAAATCATCTCTTTTACTAGCCTCTGTAGCAACAAAATACTCCGCTTCTATTGTTGAAAGAAAACAACTCAGATTTCAAAATCCAACTTACTTTTGTTCCAACTATAGTAAAAGCATGCCTTGTGGTGCTCCTCCTATTGTCTTTATCACCTACTCATATCCTAATCAACATATCCTCTCAGAAAAGTGTTTGAACTCCAAAACATAATGCATGAGTAGTGCATTCTCAAATACCTAAGAATCCACTTTACTACCTCCCAATGTTCTTTACCCGATTGCTCATATACCTACTCACAACTTCCACCGCATGTGTAATATATGCATCTTGTGTCCATCGATACATCAAGTTTCCAACCGTTGATGAATAAGGGACCCTAGACATGTATTCCTATCTCCTCCTCGTGTGTCTTGGGACACATTTCAAGTTAATTTGAAATGGCTGGCTAAAGGTGTACTAACCGGTTTTTCATCCTGCATTTTAAACCTTTCCAACACCTTCTAAGTGTAATTCCTTCACCCTGAGATAATGTGAATTTGTGATTTTTCCTCATTCTTTGTTATTTCATAACAAGGATTTTCTTTGTAGCACCCAAATCCTTCATCACAAAATGAATTAGATAATTTATTATTGATCACATTCATATATTCATGCATATTAGCCCTCGCAACAAGCATGTCATCTACATACAATAGCAAGATAATATAGCTTCCATTTTCTAGTTTTTGAAATAAACACGTTGATTAGAATGACATCTACTATAACCATGTTCTATCATAAACCCGCCAAACTTCAAATCCCACCGCCTTGGAGCTTCTTAGGGCCATACAAGATCTTCTTCAATCTTCATACCAAATTCCTTCCCTTTGACCTCATACCCCGGGTTGTCAGATATAAATCTCTTTCCAAATCCCCATGGAGAAAAGTTGTTTTAACATCTAATTGTTCAAGATGCAAATATTCTATCACCACAAGACTTAAAATATTCCTAATTGTGTCATTTCAATGAGAAAATATTTCATCAAAATCTATAATTCCTTTATTTTGTGTAAACCCCTTTACAACAAGTCTAGCCTTGTACCGCTTTATTCCTACATCTTCTTCCTTCAACTTGTAAACCCATTTATTTTGCAATGCTCTTTTTCCTGTAGAAACCTAACCAAGTCCCAAGTATGTTTATTTACCAAGGAATCCATTTCTGCTTGCTCCCACTTATATTTTTGCGTTCACCAGACACCTCTTCATAACATTTGGTTCACCGGAATCACAACAAATAATACAATGAATGAGAGTGTTGGCCCTTTGACCAAGTTTTGAGAACCTTGGTCATGCTTTGACCAATTTTGAGACGCCGACAGGCTGTCTAAGGTGAAGCACAAGTCAAAGCAGATCACAAGATTCCACCCCTTTTAGGGGAAGTTTTGGATTAGGGCCTATGGTGGTATGGGATCGGCCCATGGGTTTCTAACGTAATGTTTGTGTCTCACCATTTTGTAATGTATAAATAGATATCTAGGTGATGTAAGAAGAGGCCAAGATTCTAAGTGCTAGAGTTTTATCTATGTGATCAAGAGTTGTATTTCTTTGTGCATATTGTGTGGGGTTTTCAAAGCTAAGTGCAAGTGATTGTAAGAAGCTTGTGTGCATCTTGTAAGAAGGTTTTGTGCTTAGACCTAGCTCGGGAAAGGAGGATTCAGCGGCACACGCAGATATCCTGTATCCTATGTGAAGTAGGGTTCTCAGGGTCGTGGTTGGTGTAAGATTGAGAGAAGATAATAAAGAAAGAGAGGAGTTGGTGAATGTAGCCCCACGCTAGTGAACCGACATCCCATATGTTTTTTTTTTTGTGCATTATGGTTGTTATATTATTCATAAGGGATTTAAGATTAGTGCAATAATGAATGTTTAGATGAATCCGGTATGATAGATTAAGTGCTTAGTGATGGACCGGAATACATCTGATCCATTTTCATATGCTAAGTTCTTAGATGTTAGATCCGGTTGAATATTGCGTTGTTCTATAATTAGGTTTGGATCTAATGTATGTGAATATGGTTAACATCAGATGAATGCTAACAGCCTAAGTTCTTTGTTAGAGGAATCATAGATCCGCGGTCCCAAAATTTTAGGTTGTAGACATTTGAGTCCTCCAACCACACCTGCCTCTTAGTTCCTGTGAGACTTCATGTTTCCCGTGTGTTCTGAAAGGGCCTATAGTTAGAGTTTTGTTGGAAAGGTTGAAGCTGAACCCTCGGTCTACCCCTATGCCAAGAATGGTTCTGTTGTCGGACCAAACCGTGGATTTCTCGAACCGAGAAAAGAAAGCTCTATGCATATATCTATCACTCTAGTGTGTGGTATTCTACTTGACCAGGAAGCCTGCGGCTAAGAAGAGAACTGACCAAGAAAGAGGTAATATATTGAAGCTTTGTGCTTTGAGAAAGGTAAGATAAGCAAAAAATTGTTCTAAAGAATGAATTAGGTATGTTTGATAAATTTTGTTGTAGTCTAAAAACTAGGGTACAACTACAAGAAAGAATATTTTATATGAGTAGATCTAATAGAACTAATGAAAGGTATATCCCCATGCATAGAAAGAATGTTTGGACTAAAATGGATGCAAGATCCTGTAAAGAATTTTTGCGTGTTAGTTACCGTGATCATAGTGCAGCATGTGAAAGGTTGGGGATCGCTCAAAGAAAGAGAGGATTAACTCTTGCTACAATTGTGATAAGATTGGGATTATCTTGCTAAGGAATTCCCTTGGAGAATACCTAGTTGTTTTGTTGTAAATATAAGGACCATGAAGTTTTGGATTTCCTAGAATGATTTTCCATGTAAAATTTGAAAAGATGAATATGAGACAAGAAAACCCCGGGAAGATCAAGAGACTAAGAAACCGTAATTAGAGATTGTATTATTGTAGATGAAAGAAACCCCGAATGAACACAGATATCAACTTATCATAGGTATAAAAAGAGAAAGAGTACATAGAAACAAGAATAGGAGACTTCGACATAGACTGTGTCCTGGATGAGGAAACACAGGTGAATATCATGACAGAAAGAACTTGGGAAATTTTGGGAAAGCCTGCTATGGTTCCTTCATTAGGAGGAATAGGATTATTTAGAGGAAAGATGATAACCCTATGTGGAAGACTTACCCAGACATCTATGAGTGCTCATGGCACCTCGACAGAAGAATAATTTGAGATCGTTAAATTTGTTGAGAACAACGCCCCATTTTCTATCTTGCTATGAAAAACTTGGATTGAGAAAGATCATATATGAAGGAAACAAGAAGAGGAGGATCTAGAACAGAAAAAGAAATAACTAAGAGATTTCATGGATAGGATAATAGCTCACTTACTGGAAGAACAAGAGAACCACTCGAAGCTACTAAGGACCAAAGATATGGATGTCGAAGTTGAAAGGACACAAGAAGACTGCAGACACCTGTCTATATAAGAGAGTAGAGAACCTACCCCAAAAAGATAAGAAGTATTACCCTTGAACCCTATGAAAGACCCTCCACAGTGTGAATTTATCATGCTAATAGGAGATAAGGATGATAATGGAAAGAGGCAACCAGTGATTCAGATCACAAGAAAGAAGGCCAGAAAGCTCAGTAAGAAGAGAGAAAAGTTAGAAAAATTGCAAGAATTTCCAGGGAAGACTTCGTAGAAGGAAGGTTTCCATAACTTGAACTTCGTTGGAATATCAGTACAGCGAAGATTGGCACTTGACCATTAGAACGACGCTCCAAGACGGCTAGAAACGCAGTTATTTCCGGAATGTTCACCCTTGGACCATTAGGAACACTCCATAATGGATGGAACTGCATTGATTGAGGCGTTCCTACCTGTTGGAAGAGTCCATTACGATAATATCTATTTATCTCGTCGAGCGTTGCACCAAGAACACTTTTTCCAATTGTGATTATCCAAGCCCATAGAGAACTAGATGATTTCGTGCAATTATCATTGAGACCTCTCCATCCATTCTATTACATTGAGTATTGTTCACCGACCTGAGATATCAGATCTCGATTGTGCATGTCGGACGAAATTAGTGCAGCAGAATAATCCGTCGAAGAGATTCTAATAGACATCCTGGCCAAGAAGGTGATGTCCGCAGGCATACAAGCCTCATTGACGAGAGGAGTGCAAGCCTCCCTGTCGATTGCTTGTGGATCTGGACCATCCTTAGCTACGACCGAGAAAAGAACCAAGCATCATGATGACTTGGAGAATGTGAAGATAATCCCATCCATCATGCCCTACTACATCCCACCCCTGGCAGATGTGGTGAGTCATGACAGTGTCCCGAGGGACTTCGACTACACAGTCATCACTGTGTACCTCCTGAAGGGAATACAAGCAATCAGACCGCATTTGGAGAAGATTCCAACCTTGAAGATTAGTGACTATAACCTAGGATACCATAAGAGCTATGGTATGCTCGCACCTTACAAATACTTGACCAAGACCAAGGGGAAGAAGTCAAATATCATCCCCCAACCATGGACTATGGACATCGCGAGGTCCACTATATTGAACGTGATGAAGATACCACATTTTGGAAGGCATCAGGAGTTTAATATGTGCGTTAAAATCCTACTATCATGCTTCCATGGCGTTTATCTATGGCTATATAGGTGTATCATCGTCGATCTAGGGTTGATCCATAGAATCATTGGATTAAGCATGCAGGGACCAGACCCACAAGACTTTTATCCAGGGAAGGCTACAGATTGTGCTCTGGCGCAGAATATTAAAGACACCTATGGTGATGTTGAGAAAGGGAAGAGAGGATATAAGGTAGCCTCCATACAGAATGGCGTAGTGCACCTAGCCTTCCAGGTTATCGTTGGTAATCTAGTAAGGAAGAATAGACCCACGCAGGTCACGGGCTTCGTTGTTGACCTCACAGGAAAATGTGTGGAAGGATTACAAATGAACTAGGCAAGTTACCTCATCAACCAGTTAGAACGGGACTACCACAAAGCTCGGGATCAAGGCTATGAGTTCCATTTTAGTTGGTTGTTTATCCTCATCACGTTTATTTCTTGGGTGATGCCGAAAGGAGCGACCTTCCCTAACATTGAGTCGTTTGAGCCACTAGATGTGAAGTTCACCACGCTCTGGTATTCGAGCGATATGGGGAAACAATGGAAATCGAATGCGGTGTTCCATATCTACTACTTGCACCTAATTAGGGCTATTGATTCTTTCCCTCATATGACACCAAACACCCTAGACAGATTCAAACCATTTGCAAAGTTTCGCGTAGATAAGAATTTTATATATATTACTGTGTGCAGAGACAAACATAAAGAAGAAATTTAGTCCTATTACAAGCTCATCGAGGAGGACATGGAGGAAATCACCAAGGAGTGGCCTAAATAACTCCTAGTGTCATTTAACCACATGGAAATTTCTGACTTCGACCTCATTGGAAGTCTGGTGGTTACTCAAAAAGAGTACGATGCACCCAACAGTAGTAGGAAGAAAAAGAAGGAAGATGAACAGGAAATAAAAATCACATCAGAGGAGACTGCATCATATTCACCTAGCAGAGGAGGTGATGACGAAGTGGACAAAGAAGAGAAAGAAGGGGAAGAACACAAGCATAAGCAAGGCAAAGTAACACCACCTAGGAATCCCCTTGAAGAGGTAGAGACATCTAGGAAAAGAAAGGTTTCCCCAACGAAACCTATATCACTGAAGAAGTCCAAAGCTAGTAAGCCAAAGATACAAACTTTTCTCACGGTCAATGACTTCAACTTGATTGTCACAGTTGTATCAAATGCCTTGAAAGATATTTTGCAGAGAAATGAAGCAAAACAAGAAACCATGTATGAAAGAATTGAAGAAGAGCTGAGAGGAGTATATCAAGCCCTTCACTCCATCTGTGCAGTGTCTGTTGCACCCCTGCCATCAAAAGAAATAGAGTTGGGAGATGAGACTGCCCAACTCCACAGAGTAATTGATTCGACTGAAGCTCACCTTCATCGTGTGTAGGAAGAAAAAGAACAAGCCACAGTGGCCCTGAAGCAAGCACAAGAGGAAGTCATAGAGAAACGTTAAGATACACAACAATAGAAGGATGACCTCCAAATCAAGTTTGAAGAGGATAAAGTGCAGATCTAGAAAGAGAAAGAAAAGTTTCTCACGGAGCAGGTTGGAGTTAAAGAAGAAGTCAACAGAGCACTTCGCTCTGTGATAGGCTTGGAACATATAGAAGAAGACCCAATGGAAAGTCAAGTAGCGAAGCTTGCTGCGGCCATCCAGCAACTTCAACAGAGAGTAGAAGAATTGGAGTTACAAGTAGTACCAAGCACTCCATAGGAAGTGCGAGACCAACAAGAAGAAATTGCTTGAAGCACAGTCCACAAAATCAAGGCATTAGCCTTGGAATGTAAACAACTTAGCAGTCAAAGTGCACAGAATTATGAGCGCCTTACCGACGAACCTGAACTAAAGACACTGAAGTCGCAACTCCAGGAAGCAAAGAAGCAATAGTACAAGTGCAGTTGAATCCCTTGTCAATAGTAGAGCGAATGAAAATATCCCAAGAACAGAGCATGGTGCAGCAACAATTCCATGCCATACAAAGAAAAGTCATGGAAATGACTCAGAAGCTCCAGCCAGTCCAGGATGTAGCTTGCCTACTTTTTGAGGAGATTGAAGGATGAGGAGAAGAACTAGAACAAGTAGCCAATGCAGTCAAAGAATGCTTGGAAGGACCTGTGACAGAGTTTGTTATTCAGGAGTTCATTGAGCAGGAGGCCTTGGTGAAGCAGCAGGTCAAAGTCGCTCGAGCCAAGCTCGAGGCATTTGAGGTAGAGTTACCCATAGTAGAGTGAATTGGGGTGAGTCACAGGTTAGTGTTGGGGGCCTGTTGGCCCTTGACAAAGTTTTGGAAAACCTTGGTCATGTTTGACCATTTTTGGGACTTCGACGGGATGGTCGAAGGCGGAGCGCAAGTCGAAGCGGAGATCGCGGGATCCTGGCCCCTTTTTAGGAAATTTTTGGGATTAGGGTTTATGTAAAGGGTATGGGATGTCGGCCCATGGGTTTACCCATGTTTAGGCCCATTTTGTAATGTATAAATAGATATCTAGGTGATGTAAGAAGAGGCCAAGATGCTAAGTGCTAGATTTTTATCTATGTGATTGCAAAGGTTGTTTTCTTACTATGTGTTGAGAACTCACAGAGCTAAGTGCAAGTGATTATAAGAAGCTTGTGTGCAACTTTTAAGAAGGCTTTGTGCTTAAACCTGTCTCGGGGAAGGAGGATCTGGTGAAGTACACACAAATATCCTGTCCTATGTGGAGTAGGTTCCTGTGGCTCTGTGTTGTAGAAGATTGAGAGAAGATAATAAAGAAAGAAAAGAGTTTGTGGGCGTAGCCCCACGTTGGGATGAACCACGTATATCCTGTGTTATGGTTTCTTTATGCATTATGGTTTTTATATTATTCAAGTGATTTAAGCTTAGTGCGGTAATAAATGTTTAGATGAATCTGGTATGATATATTAAGTGCTTAGTGATGTGACTGAATGCTAGATCTTATCCCTTTTCATATGATAAGTGCTTAGATGTGTTAGATCTTCTTGAATACTATGTTGTTCTATAATTATGGTTTGGATATGCGATGTGAATAAGGGTTAAATACTGATGAATGCTAACTGATAAGTGCTTTCTTAGAGTGGTGTAATCACATATCTGTGTCCCAAATAGCTTGCAAACATTTGAGTCTTGCAACCACCCCTGCCTCTACCTCAGGTGAGACTTCATCTACTTCACAGGTGTTGCTGAAAGGGACGGTAGTTAGGGTTTTGTTGGTGCATTGTTGAAGCATTGAACCTTGGGTCTACCCCTGTTCCAACATAGATTATAATGCAGGGGGTATACTTAACCTGGTAGATTTTCTAACAACACTTGCAGGTGTTTGAGGTACCTGTTGCTCCTGTTGTTGTACATTTCGATTTTCTGGTTCCTTTGGAATTTCTTTTTCACTGATCTCATCAAGCACTGTGTATTCTTGTTTTTCTTTTTCCTATTTCTCTCCCTGCAACTGATCTTTCTACATGACCTTCTCATTGAATATGACATCTCTACTCCTAATGATTTTGTTATTTTCATAATCCCATAAGTGATAACCAAAATCATTAACACCGTATCCAATAAAGGTACACTTCTTGGATTTTTCCTCAAGATTTGTTCTATTTTAGTTATCAATATGGACAAATGCTTCACAACCGAAAATTTTCAAAAAAGAATAGTTTACCTTTTTTCCTGTCCATTCCTCCTCTGGAATTATACCATCCAAAGAGCTTGAAGGTCCTCTGTTTATCAAGTAAACAGCAGTATATACAGCATCTACCTAGAACTGTAAGGAAAAACCATCATGCAATCCCATGCTCCTTGCACGCTCCATGATTGTCCTCTTCATCCTTTCTGACACACCATTTTCTTATGGTGTTCTTGGAACTGTCTTCTCTCTACGAATCCCATGATATGAACAGTAATCATCAAACTCCTTGCTTCAATATTCACCTCCATTATCTAATCTGAGACACTTCAAACTTTTTCATGTCTCATTCTCAACCAAAGCTTTCCATTTCTTAAAAGTATCAAAAACATCAGATTTTTGTCGAATGCAATAAACCCAAGTTTTTCTAGTTGCATCATCAATAAAAGTAACATAATAACGAGATCCACCAAGAGATT
>SNQJ01S0035642.1:30842-73087 GCA_010110895.2 Picea sitchensis | reverse complement strand
TATCCACTCTTGTAGAAGCTAAATATATAGAAGAGTCGGTATTACCAGTACATAAATACAATGTACCTACCTTCTCTCCTTTTTCTATCACCAATGATCCTTTGATGACCTGCCACATCTTATCTGTAAATATGGATATGCAACCTTCACTTTCCAACTGTCCTATTGAAATTATATTTTTCCTTAAATCTGGAACATGTCTTAACTCTTTCAACAACCATTGGTTTCCATTGTGTTGCTTTATTTTTACCTTTCCCATTCCAACAATTTTTCATGGTGCATCATCACCCAAATGAACCTGTCCAAAATCACCTGGAACATAATATGGAAAATGTTTCCTATGGGGTGTGGCATGAAATGAAGTCCTAGAATCTACTACCCAAGACTCAGAAATATTATCTACAGAAAGAATCAAAGCATCTTGTAACACATCACCTGTTACATTTTCTTCATGATTTATCTCATGTTGTCCATCTCTTTGTTTCTTTGGAGCTCTGCAGTCGTTCTTCAAATGTCCTTTCTTCCAACAATTCCAACACTCTATCTTTCCAAGTCTGGATTTGGATCTTCCCTTCCCTAGATTCCCGTAGTTCCCTAGGCCCTTTCCTCTATCCTTTTGTCTTCCCCTCTTCTCCATGTTCAACACATTACCTGATGTCTCACATGTGCTTTTCCTTCACATTTCCTCACTAAGGATAACACCAACAACATCATCAAATTTAAAGTATATGAACCAAAGATAGATTTACTTATAGCCATGACGAAGCCATTCCAGTTTTCTAGAAATGAAAGATTAGAAGAGCCCTGACCTCATCATCAAAGTTCACTTTTACAGAACTTAGTTGATTAGTAACCGTGTTAAAATCATTTAAATGATCTGCAACAGACCCACCTTCTGACATATTCATATTAAATAATATCTTCATTAGAAATAACTTATTCGATGCCGAGGGTTTTTTATACAATTTAGCCAATGCATCCATCAAATCCTTCTTTGTATTTTCTTTCAAAATATTGAAATCCACCGACACTGCCAGGCTCAGCCGTATCATTCCTAGAGCCTTTATGTCAAGAATATCCCATTATTTGTCCTTCATGGTCATCATATTCTTTGCTACTCCGTCCAATGGTAGGAATAGATCCTTCTGATATAAATAATCTTCCATCTGCATCTTCCATAACTGGTAGTTTTGGCCATTAAATTTATTGACGCTAAGCTTTCCATATTCCGCCATTTCTCCCACTCGAACCAGGAACCCTCCTTTCCCGTGAGTTACCTTTCCCTCTGATACCAATTGTTATAAAAAAAGGACCGTGGAGCAATAAAATAAAACAAATGCGGAAACAAAACAGAAAAGATACACAATACAACAGAGACACATATTTGTGTGGTTCACCCAATGTGGGCTACGTCCACCAGAGAAATTTTCAGGTCCTTCCTTTATTATTATTCAGCAAATGAAGGGATATAACCTACAACAAACCCGCTATAAATTCCTCTTCTTTCTCTCAGAGTATCCTACCTCAGAAAAAAATATTCGCCATCATGCATAGTTGCAATACATTTCCCTCGGAACAAAGGGTTGCCTTCTAGGGAAAAAAACCCTAACATAATTTCTATCGTTATATCTGTGACCTTATAATGAACGATCCAGATTTACAATGAAATTACAATATACATTTACAAGGAAAAAATTTCCTTCGGGGGCTTCACCCTCGGACCCTGTAGAGGGGGGAAACCCCCTCTGCACTCCCCCGTGTGGAAGAGTGTACATACTTATGGGGTGTAAATACTTCATGGGGTATAAACACGACTGAAAACAAAAGACCTCTGAATCAGGAAGATAATCAAGCTCCACAACCAACAATAAAAAGCTAACAGGGAAGACACCATTTAGACTGGTGTATGGACAGGAAGCAGTGGTGCCATTAGAATTCTTGGTACCAAGTCTGTGTGTCGCAACAATTACAAACATGAAAGAACAAGCCACAGTACAAGAGAGGTTAAGTCAGCTAGTGAGCATGGAAGAATATAGGATTCTAGCAGGATTTCACCAAGAAGTACAGAAAACAAGGCAAAAATATTGGCATGACCGACATCTAAAGAGAAAAAATTTCAAGGAAGGAGACCTAGTCCTACTATATGACAACAAGTTTTTTCAACATCCAGGGAAGTTCAGGATGCATTGGTTGGGACCATATGAGGTCAAGACATTCACAAACGGAGGAGTTGTATAGTTGAAGGATTTGGAAGGGACAGAATTGAAGTGCATGATAAATGGAAGTCGACTGAAGTTGTACAAGGACAGTCAACCACCCGCAACTTGATAGTTACCACACAGTCAAAAAAAAATGCGTGGAAATCCGCACTTGCAGGTGAGAAAATCAGTACGACAAGAAGGAAAATAGTCTGCACACACAAGTCATTGATCCAGCACAATGAAATACGAATACTACGCCAAAAGAAAAGGGTTTAGAAGCCAAGAACTATGTGCGGTCAAAAATCCCAACGCGCCAGAAAAATGACCAATGGTCAAAAAGTGTGGCAATTCAGAAAATGACGGTTGGGGAATTCAGGCACCAACTTCCAGCGGCAGTGTGAATTGCAACAGCCCATACACAAAGGTAATTATCGTAGCACGAAGGAAAGGGAAAATTACGAAAACAAGACGCAAAGGACAACATTTAACACGTACAACGGTTCCACGTGCAGGACACGTAGCCAAATGTGAAAAGGGGACAACTATCAGTGTGGAACAATTGTCACTCTGTCGTCCTGCTATAAAGTCAGAAAAAGGGGGGGGAATCAAATAATTGTGTCAATTTCTAAGGAGAAGAATGTAGAGCCGAGTGAAAGAGAGATAGAGAGAGAATTCGACCGAGCATTCGTTGATTTCATAGAGTTAAATCCTAGACCCCATCGCAATGTCACCACCACGAGTTGGAGATTTGGGCAAGGCCAGCAGGAACATGTGAATTATTTCCCGTGCAAAAGACACACACAAGCAAGGGGCACCTGTAGTGGTGTATGTGGATGCACTCCACACACCAGAGTATGAAACAAACTTGGTGATGGTATAGGAGGAGAAAAACCCAGCACAGGAGGTCGTGCAGATGGAGGAGGACCCTGAAAGAATAAATTCTAACACCTCGAGGGGAAAAGGGTCACGACAGTATGAGCAGGACACAGGTTCAGTGCCATAGAGCCATGAACCAGATTTAGGACAGGAAGTAGTACACGAGGGCATACTAGAGGTAGGGGCCTCATACCCATAAGCCAAATGGAAGGGCCAAGCTGAGAGCAGCATGCACGGAGGGCCACAGTCATAGGTAGAAGGGACCCTGGTTCTGCCAAATATTCTGAGTGGGGTGCGCATCGATGATGACATGGTCAGCGAAGTGAATACCATCAAATACTTTGACCATGATGTGGCAGATGTCACTAAATTTCCATACATGGCATCCCAGAACTATTTGGAAAGTGGGGGACAAATCTCATCAGGCATTCTACTGTTAGAGCCAGCGCAGTGGATCCTTGGAATTTACAACACAATCATTATGAATCTATTGGATGTCCCACACTTTGGGAGGGGAAATCACATCAATTCCTGCGTCAAGGAACTTCTTTCATGAGTGCATGGCAGAATCTTATGGATGGATAGGTCGGTGAGTATCATCATGGACCTCATCGCAGGAATCACAGGGCTACCCACAGATGGGGAAAATCTATAGCATTATTTGGAGGACAAAACCAAAGCCAAGGCCATATCAAATGAGATCAAGGCCAAGTATGGCGCAGAGAACAGTAACAGGGGCATCGGGATCAGTGACATCAATGATCCTGCGACAAGGTTTTCCACCAAACTCCTCGATTGCAATCTAATGTGCAAATGTCGCAAAGAGGAAGTATCAGTCAGTGTGGTCATCATCACCGCGCAGTGTGAAAAGGGGAGCTCGATGAGCTGGGCCCCATACCTTCTGAATTCATTCTTGGAGGATTGCAAGGACACAAAAGAATGTGTCTCTGAGTTCCACTACTCATGGTTACTCATCCTCATTAGCCTCATTGGCTGGAAAGAACCAGTCTACAACAAGTATATGGAAAGACCCAGGAAATGTGGCACGGGAAAATATGTATCACTACACAACAGCACAGACCCCAAGAGAAAGAAGACAAACACAGACATCTTTGTGAGGTACTTCACAAAGATGCAGGACCTTATTGCGGATACATGGTACATTATGCCAGAGACTATCCAAGAGTTTGGACAGGTTGCCAACTTTAGGGCAATGCGCCATAGTTTATGGATGCGTGAAAAGAAAGACAAAGCCAAGGAATGGCTACAAATCAACTATTGTTTCACGCCAGAAGAAATCCATAGAGAGGTCTATGAGTGGCTCAAATAATGGAAGATACATGAGATTCCAACCACGGTACCAAGATCATGAACTCAAATGCAAGGAAGACCAGCCCCACAGCACCAAAAAGGCACAAACAGGGTCGAAACTAAAAAGAGGAGTTCCCAAGACCAAGAGGGAGGAAGAACCCCATCCAAGAAGAAACCATGAACACAGAACATACCACCAAGGGGGTCTACACATTCTCCACCATGGGGATAAAAACCACCACTACACTCCATGGAAGAAGTGGGCACGGAAGAAACAGTCGCAGGGACATAGGAAATCCATGAGGAGGAAGAACAAGGGATAGGAAACCAGGATATTCCTGAGGCCAAAGAAATAGGGACAACCACTATAGGGGATACCCAGAGGCCCACTAGTCTCAAGCCATCAACCACCCAGGAGAAGAGGCCAGTGGAGCASACTAGTGAAGGTCGGAAGAAGGYAAAGGACCACAAGCCACAGATCCATATATCACTAACCCTGGATGATGTGGAGTTATTGGTGAAAACGGTCGAGGAGAGACTGGCCGAAGTATGGTAGAATGCGGAGAAGCACAGGGATTCAATTGCATATCAAGTGCAAGAGGTGAAAATTGTGTTGTAGCAGCTACGGATCGAGGTAGCACAGGCACCAAAATAAACACCCACACAGGCTAAGGAAGAAGTGTTAGTGCCTAAGATAGTGCAGTTTGAATCACAGTCGAGTGCCAATTTCATCATCATTCCATAGATGATGTCCATTGATGAATAAATAGCGCAAAAACCCCTCAAATACATTGAGACATTGGATGTGGCATTGGCCAAGATTCCAACAAAATCTTTGTATAAACTTGAGGTGAGCGGCGCGCGAGAGATTCATTCCAAAGCAAGAGCAAATGCCATAAACCTATAGGTATCCTAGATAGAGAATATCTCGATGAAGGAATCCCTCAACCTTGAGTCACAATAGAAAGAGAGAGCGGAACAAAAAGTGGAGGAGATGGAGCATCAAATCCACATGTTTTTCAAGTGATTCCTGAAAACACAAATGAGGAGGTGGGGTCGTCGGAAGAGAAGTTTCGCAGGATAGAGAAGAATATCTAGGAGTATAAGGAGAAAATCAAAGAGCTGGAGGAGCATGTCACACCCACTACTCCTCCAGAAGTTAGAGCACAGCGAGAACAGGAGGCAACAATAGTTGCGGAGGGAATCAACCAAAGTATTCAGATAGTCACTGCATTGTTAGAGAAAAGTGTGCAGCTCTGGACTCACCTACTATAGGATGGGAGCCTCTAGGAGATACAAGAGAAGGAAACCAAAATCCATGCAACAATGGCGTAAGTGAAGTAGCGACAAAAAACAATATCATTGCCGAAGAAGATCAAGACCGCCACTGAATTAAAGGCTCTACAGTTGGAAGAGAAAGTGTTGAAAGAACAAAAGATAGCAAGACAGATGTTGTTGGAGCCTCTGTAAGAAAAGGCCAAGTAGTTGGTCATGGAGAGAGACATAGATAAGAACATCATTGAGCAGATCGGAGTCAAGGGAGGAGATATTTTACAGTCTCTTATCACAGAACATGTGGTCACCACTATGTCTGAAAAGACCAGTCAGACTCAATAACAGTGCTAGCAGATAACGGAAATGTATGACGCACTACAACAAGCAGTATCTAAAGAAGGAAGCAAGCAGTGAAAGTTGCATGAGTCAGGTAGTGACTTGGGACTAGTCACGATGTAAGTGTTGGGGGCCTTTTGGGTGCAGGCCCATTTTGGGGAAAAGTCACAACGTGGACGAAATATAGTTGGCATAAAATCATACGAGGCACACATGCAAGAGGAAGGGAAAGAAACACAACTGGCAGGAAAAGGAGTGGATGAAAGGAAAAGTGTGCATGCAGAGGAGAAAAGTGCGCAAGCCAAGATGAAAGAAGATCTAACTAGGTTAGGGTTTTGGTAAGAGAATGTAATGACTGATGACACAAAAATATATATAAATAGACACCTAGGAGGTCTAGGGGGTTTTAGTTGGTGTTTTTTATGGGTATTACTCGCGTAAGATAGAGTAACAGGTTTGTAACACAACTATGATCTGATATATTTTTGGAATTTGTTGAGTTGTGGGAGAGTAAAGTAACTAGACCTTGAGGGTTAGATCTCACACTGAGGATCCTGGTGCGATATAGTCAGCCTCGTAAAGGTCGTGGTGTCTGTGTTGTGAATTTATGAATGGATTTGTAGTGTGCACAGTTCCATATATGACAGAACCATAATAAAAGAGCTTAAGAGCCAAATCTTTGTGGACGTATCCCAGGAGGGGGTGAACCACAGTAACTCATGTGTTGTGTGGAATGCTTATTGTTTATGTCTTTGTTGTCAATGGTTAGATCCTATATGAATGTCTTGATGAAGTCATTAGATCTATTGATTTACATGCATGAATAAAGAACATATAAATAACTAAAATACATGAATGATATAGTAATGGATTGACATAGTATAATCCCATATCCCCACTAATTCCCAGGCTGCAAGCACCCATATAACTATCTTGGGTGATAGTGCGCAGTGCACTCTCTTTAACAACAGGATGGAGAAGTTTCATTTTTCACAAGGAGAGGTTGAGTCTTGGAAGAGGATGGTGTAGATTCAAAGGGAACTAAGGTTTCTTCCTCTTTGGTCACATAAACTTTAAGAGAGGGAGGAAATGGAGAACCTAAGGTAGTCAAATCCTCTAAGCTCTCAAGTTTAAAACAACTCACAACATCAGGGGAGGAAAGAACTTCAAAACTTTCATCTTTTAATCTGGGAGAAAAAGAAGAATATTCCACATGGAAATCTTCAAGATTGAAATTTCTAGAAATTTCAATAGAGGATAAAAGAGGAGTACTAGATACAAGTACTAGTGTTTTAAAAGTGGAATCGGGAAAATGACCAGTAGTACCTGGAATGACAGTTGAAAATCCTTCTTGAGAATGTTTTCCCTTCTTGATGATCTTCTCTAGGTCATCTTCATGTGTATCCAGAGGTAGATGTGGGGTAGACCTTGTGTGTCTGCATTTAGGAGCCACAACTGAAATAGTGGAGTCACCAGGTGCAAACTGCAATCTTCAATGTACTGATTACTATGCACATTCAGAATTAGTATTTCTTTGTCGTTCAATCCCAGGGAAATGTTTTCAATCCGTTCCCCGGAAATGACGCCAAGAATGTTAGCATTGAAATTTACACTATGATTACTAAAATGAAATATCAGTACCCATCAATAGGTTCATGAGATAAGTCTTGAAATGTGGTTTCAAATGGATGAAACTCAATTCAACAATGTCAAAACACAGGAAATTCTAGATCAAGTGCATTAGCAAAAGAGGTCTTGTTTAGCTTAGGTCATGGTTTTGAGGATTAGTTTGAATAGAAGGAAAACTTAGTAAGAATATGAAGTAAGTCTACCACTAGCTTCAGGCTATGCCAGTAGACAAAGGAGAGAAATGCTTCATATAAAATAACTTCTTAAATCCAAGGAAACAAAAACTATGAGAAAGTTATAACAGTATCACAATCAAACATCCATTGTCATATAACTACAAAATATCATTTGAATCCTTCAATGATAGTACAATTTCAGAGTGAGAGAAATAATATGGCAAAAAGAATATTAACTCTCATTAAACAATATTTCATCAAGTCTAATACATCAAAACCAGAGTAGGTTTTGTTTCATTAAAATTACTAAAATGTCTTATAATGTTGCATTTATAGCCTAAACAAGGAATGACAGCATACAATGAGAGATTGATCCTCTAACATAGGATTCTTTCACCTAAAACTGAAAATATTACACTTGTACAAATTGGAAAAAACAAACTGCTATCAAAAAGGCAAATGTTGGAAACCATCCTAACACCCTAATATTTCATAATGAGGTGTCCTTTGAGCACGTTTCCTTTTTTTCCAGGTATCCTCCAGCTTTAATTGACTTCTAACTAGTTGTGCCATGTTCCACTAGCCATATGTTGAACATTGATCCTCTTAAAACCCATCAAAACAGGAGTTCGCAGCGAATCCTATAGCGTTGACTGTATCAGCCATTTTGCAGTGGATTTCATAGAGAAGTTGCAGTGTCTGACTGTGTATACCATTTCGCAGTGGATTTCATAGTGAGGTTGCAGTGTCTGACTATGTATACCATTTCACAGCGGATTTCATAGCGAAGTTGCAACATTCGACTGTGTAGACCATTTCATAGCGCAAGACGCTCCGAACTGTCTTGTAGTTGTCTGTTTTGTCCATTTTGAGACAAAAATGCCCAAAATGTTTTCCCAAAGTTAACTAAGCCTGTAGAAGCCTCATGATATGTTGTGTGAGTGAAAACTCAGCTATAGGCATTATATTTTCCCAAAAATATTCAAAATGCAAGGATAACCATTTCCAAAACTGAGATTCTTTGAGCCACTTCACTTCACCTCCTAAGTATGGTACTCCTTCTGGTTGCATCTTGGGCCAACACATTCAAATTCCTTTGGGATAGCTCTTCCTTGAAAGGCTACAACTCCAGCTTAATTTTTTTGATCTGAGATTGTAAATCCTTGTTTTGTTTGTATAAATTCTTAAGTTACCTATGAAGGGGAATAAATCTCTTTGATGTAAACCTAGCTTTATCAATAGTGTCTAGATACATATCCATCGGATATTTCAATTTTTTCCTCTCATCCAACCCTTCTCCCTTCCAGTGATAAATCTCCTTTTTGGTTTCTCTGAGCTATCTGATCAGTCTTTTGAAGGTAGGGTTCTTAGGGGGAGTGGTTATATCATGAATTCAATATGTTTTTCAACAGTATCAATTTTACCTTTATCCTTCCTCTTGACATGAATTTATGTTAGGATGTATTTTTCAACAGTTTCCTTCTTGGATAATGACCTGGTGAAGGGCCTCCTAGCTAATTTAATTTCAACTACAGTAGTTGGTGATGGGAAAAGTAACCTTCTTCCTTTTTTGCCTATGGCTCTAGTTGATGGAAGTTTTGCCAATTTTGGAGATGGTTGGGGTGAAAATTCCCTTTGTAGAGAGTGATGAGCTCCTCGTTCTTCTTCTTGTTCCTTAGGAGCTTCATCATTTTTAGCAATGTGTTTTCCCTTCCTCTTTCTACTTGTCTATGTGTGAACAATGCTATCATCTTGAAGAGGACTCTACACTTTAGATTGAGGAGTAGGAGCTACATTTAATTGCAGATGTGAAGAGGCAATGAACCGATCCCATTCCATATTTCTCTTCTTCAACTCCTCCATCACAAGCATCTTAATCAACCCTGACTAAAAAACACGTGTGTCCATGGCCTTGGTGTAATATCCTTAGGTCAAACCCAATTGTAAATATAAATACAAATGTACCTAAGCTGGTGAGTTGTTTGACATCATTTTTGTATTCACCTTCCATGGTGTAGTGCGTGCATGTACTGCGCAGTAAAATGATGAAGTGGGCACACTCTAGGATACTGCACGCAACAACTTAAGTGGGCGCCTTTGTGTATATGCTCTATTTTATAGGTTGGTGAGCCAGATTTGTGATGATTAGGACGAAGAGCCTAGATGTTAAAGGTCGGTGCACCTATTTTTGTATATGTCTCATCATTAATACAAAATACATCATTACGCACAGACTGACCACGATAAAAGAGTATGGGGGACTAAACTCCACTAGTTAGGGAAAGGGGGGGATTAAAAGTTAAAGAAAAGGGGCTAAGCTAGGGAGCTTAAGCCAAAAAGGAATATTATATTAATATCCCTTAAATCCTAAAGTATGGATAATTATTTTATCCTAAGTTCTAAGGATGGGGACAAGTGGGCCAAAGTAACTCCCAACATGAAAAGTGTCAAGTTGGGGACATGCATACAAATAGTTTGGACTTAGTTCATTTTGGGGTCATTCATCCATTCATGAAATCATTCAGTCACCCATTCATCTAGTCCATGATCATTCACTCACTCAATCAATTGTCCTCTGTAACTTCTTGTCACTATATTGAACCTATATCCGTACCCATACCCATTTGTGTACATGATTAGTTCAGGAGCTGGACTAAAGAAGCGGGTTGTCAGGCCTGTGAGATACAGAAGAGGCGGGTTGTCAGGCCCATGAGCAATTTCTCTTTGGGTGAGAAAGTTGTTGGGAATTTATTTCTTGAAGGTGTTAAACTACAACTACATCACTCTGAGACTTCTTGTATGGCCTGTAGTTGAAGCCCTAGAAGGGAAGTGGGGAAGTCGAAGGAATGTTGAGAAGATAAGGGGCACACTTCCTGGGGTGCGACAAGCATGTGGGAAATGAGGG
Source organism: Picea sitchensis (assembly GCA_010110895.2). Classification (NCBI taxonomy): domain Eukaryota; kingdom Viridiplantae; phylum Streptophyta; class Pinopsida; order Pinales; family Pinaceae; genus Picea; species Picea sitchensis. The sequence goes on along the minus strand of SNQJ01S0035642.1, from coordinate 62,378 downwards.
ACTGTAGGTTGTTAGTTTGAGTTGGCACCTGTGATAGAGTCTTTCCTGTTGTCTATGATCCATTATCCTGGTTAGGAATCCCTTTACCCGGGTGAAGTTTAGTCCCATCTCGGGGGTGACCCATTGCTGAGAGTGATGAGAAGTGTGGTCTAAGTCTAGGAGGTTCGTGGAATGTTTGCATGCAGTTGGTGATACTCTTACAAGATAAGTGTCAATTGTGTTATAAATTACATGCTGCATTATTATTTACGTGTTTATTTTTATGGGTTTATCCTATGTGTGGTTTATAATTGTCTTTATATTTATGGGTATTTTCTGTATATGTTGCATGTATATGTTTATTGTTATTTCAGTATGAATCCGTGCATTTACATAATATATTTGTATATTTATGTTTTATATATAAAGTTATGCAAGAGTTCTGCGTGTATATGTTTTAATTGCATGCAGTTCGAAAAATTTATGTGGCATAGCTCAGTTGGATGTTGGGTATGTTATAGTATGTTGAGCAGAGAGTGAAAGCGTTTTCTGGAGTAGCATGGCCCGATATGGGTGGTCGGGGATGTTAAAATATGGTATCAAACCTTTAGTTTTCAACATTGAGCCTGGATGGGCCGAGCAAGTTGAGTTGAAGTGAAATTTCAGAGAGGATTGATTTCAAAGTGGCCAAATTTCAAGTTGCAGAACGTCCATGGTAAAAAGTAATAGCAAGTGCGCAAAATTTGGAAATAGCCCCAATTTATGTTGTTAAATTCATGGGAAAATTAAGAAATTTGGCCATGCGGTGAGATATTCTTGATTTAATATCTGTTCTAGAAAATTCATACCTAGAATTGGTCGAATTTGAAGTTACAGTGAATCCATGACAAATGGAGCAAGATTAGTAATTAAAATTCTCAATTCCTGAATTGAGTTTGGGAAAAATTTGTTCCGGAAATGTCAAACCATGGGGATTTGTTGTTGGAGAGGTTGAACTGGTGTTATCGAGGTGAATTTGAGAAAATTTTGTAGTTGCAGAAGGCCTATGGTAAAAATTGGGCACCGCGCAGAAAAAATATTGGCGTGCTAGTGCGCACGCTAAATTTTGGCGCCGCACGGAAAAATGTTGGTGTGCGGGTGCACGTGCTAAATTTTTGCATCGCGCGAAACAATGTTGGTGTGTGGGTGCACGCACTAAATGTAGCATTGCGTCGTGTGGATTGAGTGACACATGCGTAATACTGACACATAGTGTGCATATGCATAATAATGTGTGCGCGGTGTGCACACACATAATAATTAATGTTGGCGTGTGCGTGATGTGGGTTTATCMTGTCGCATGACAGTTTAATTAATGGTGTGCACGGAGTAGTGGTGCATGGTGGGGGCATACTAAAATTTAGCATGGTTCAGTAYGTAGAGTGAAATTCACGTGAAATATCAGYRCATGATACAAAAATTGCACACAACAGCTAATAGTCCAAGAACCAAAATTTTGCGCAATGGATATTGGCGTGAGACACAAAAGTAGTGTGCGCTGGTTATTGGCGTGACAAATAAGTGATGTACAGTGGTTTTAGGTGCACGGAGCACGTTGTGGTGTTACTGTGCATGCTAAATATGGGTGTACAGGTTGAAAATCTTGTGCGCAAAGTCGTTTGGAGGGTGAACAACAACAAAAAACCAACGATTTTTTGCGACGTTTTATACTATTTGAACATCATCTTTTTGCAGCACATTTTTGAGGCCCTTAACAGTGTTTTTATCTACTCAAAAACCAAAATAAGGGAGTGTGTAGCTCAAATAAAAGATCCCAGAGAAAGGTTTCTAATGGTGTAAACCGTTTGTCAAACAGAGTTGTTATGAGAAAGTTACAACGCAAACATTGGAGGGTAAATTTTAAGACCCAACCAACTTCGAATAGCCATAACTTTCTGCTCTAAAATCAAATTGAGGTGCATGAGTAGTAAATGGAAATATATTGAAACATAGAAGACATTCCCAGAGATGAATTAAATTTTTGGGCATGTTAAAGATGTTTAATATGGAAAAGAAGGTACCTGTAGCATTCTAGACCAAAAACATGAATTGGCCTAGAACTTCAGCAGGCTGTAACTATCATCCTAGAACCCAGGAAGAGGTGAAACTTGGAAATAATTTACAAAATACGTATATGAATAAACCCAATTGAGATCCTATGAAAATCCCAATGGATTAGGTGCAAAAATGCATAATTATAGCACAAAGTTGTGCCAAGTTGAAGTGTGAACAAAAAAATTAATGGGCGATTTTCAATTAACCATAACTTTCTGCTCAAGACGTAGGATTGAGAATGGGAGAATACGTTGGAAAGGTCTCGGACAATAGAATATAATTATTCACCTAGAAAATTGATCTGGGCATTCAATTTTTCAGGAAATTAGACGAAATAATTCTGATATATTATTGAACCAGAATGGTTCATATTTTTCGTGGAATTGTTGAGTCAGTTAACMTGACAAAGTTTTATTGGTTGCACATTTTTCATAGTTAAAAACAACTATATCAGATCATGATCGACACAGAGTCTAGAGGAATGGAAKATGCAAAGGGGATTTACATCCAGGGAGATGATATCAGAGATATGGATTTCCATTTGGGCATTGAAGGAACAAACTCCAATGGGCATGGAGAAGGAAGGGATGAAAACATGAATATGGTAGAGACCATTAAAAATTTACAGAAGGATTTCCAAAGCCATAAATATGATAATGAAAGGCTTATGAGAGCCGAGGAGCAGCAAGAGAACTTCAGCATGAAGTTAATGTAGAGCTTGAACAGAATAGAAAATAAATTGGATAAGGAGAGTGGCTAAAGAAAATCAGGAAGTCAAGTGTTTCCTGATGAGAAAAGAAGAACAAGAAGTATTAGAAGACATCACCATCACTCCCTAAGGCATTCCAATAAGATTCCACACAGCATCTCAATTCCATCCCCTGTCAGGAAGCATAAGAGGTCTGGGGTGAATGAGTTACAAGGAGAAATGAACAAAATCAAACCTCCTACATTTGATGGTGAGCACAAGAAGGATGAATATGCAGAGACAGGGATGTTGGGCATGAGAAAGTATTTTCAATTGCATAATTATTCATCTCATGCAGAAGGAAGAATTTCCATCTATCAACTCAATGCAAAGGCATCCATGTGGTGGGATCATCTTGTGTAGGTGCAGCACATTAAAGAGAAAAGTGTCACTTGGAGGCAATTCAAGAAGTATTTTGAGAAGAAATATTTGACTAAGAGATATTATGACAAGAAAATGAAAGATTTATTTTAACTCAAGCTTGGGAGTATGACCATAGATGAATATGAGAGAAGGTTTTTAGGATTGTTGAAGTATGTTTATTTCATCAAGGATGAGACAATTAATATCCATAGGTATTTGAGTGGATTTCCATCATTCATCAGTGACAAAATACAATATGATGATCCCCAAAACATTGGAGGAGACCATAAGATGAGATAAATTCCTATATGATCAGCAAAAAGCAAGGCCAAATTTCCAAAAATCTTAGGAAGACAAAAAGAAATTCAATATAGATCAGAGGAAAAAGGGAACTAAACCACCATTCTTCATAAATAATTCTCAGGGATAGCCAACTTCTAGAGAAACCAGAACGATTTAGACAGGGGGTCAAAGTCCAAGGAAGCCACCTATTCAATGTTGGGGTTGTAAAGGAGATAATATGTTCAGAGATTGTCCTCATAGAGGTGAAAAAGTGAGGACTGTTCACAATGTACAGCAAGATGAAATAGTGGAGGACAAGGGAAGAAATGTACCAAGGATCTATGCATCCCTGGACAACAAGAAAGAAGAGTATCATTCGCATATGATTGAAGTGGAAGGTATGATCAACAACCAAATCATTCATATTTTAATTGATTCAGGAACTAGTCATAGTTATATAGATCCTAAGATGGTGGAAAGTTTTCATTTTCCAAGACACAAGCATGGAAAATCTTGGTTGATGTAGTTGGCTACCAAAGCCAAAAGAAAATTTAATGAGATGGTTAAGTCATGTCTTATGGACATGAATGGACTGAACACCAGGTAATATTTGAACATCTTGCCTTTATGTTCCTATGACTATCAAATTGGGATGGATTGGTTGGACTAGAATCATGTTATATTAGATTTTTATAACAAGGCATTTACTTTCTTGGATGAGGAAGGGAACCTAAGGAAATTGTAGGGAATTCCCAGGGCAGTAACCATTAGAAAAATTTCAGCAATGCAGTTGAAGAAATGTTACAGAAAAGGGTATCAAATATTTGCAACTCATATGGAAGAGACACCTAAATATAAGGTGCCAAATTTGGAAGATCATGTAGTCTTGGAATATTTTGAATATGTGTTCAAGGAGGTACTAGGACAACCCCCAAAGAGAGATATTGATTTCTCTACAATTTTAATGCCTGGAGCAGCTCCAGTGTCAAAGACTCCATACAGAATGAGTACATCAGAGCTGAAGGAGTTGCAAATGCAACTTGAAGAAATTATGAAGAAGGGGTATATACGCCCAAGTGTGTCACCTTGGGGTGCCCCATTCTTGTTCATGAAGAAGAAATATGGGACATTAAGATTGTGCATTAATTTCAGACAGTTGAATAAAGTGATTGTAAAGAACAAGTATCCTCTGCCAAGGATTGATGATCTCTTTGATCAATTGAAGGATGCAAAGATATTTTCAAAGATAGATCTCAGGTCAGGATACCATTAGGTAAGGATTAAAGAGAAAGATATCAGAAATGCCTCCTTTAGGACAAGGTATGGTCATTATGAGTTCACAGTGGTGCCATTTGGGTTGTCAAATGCACCAGTTGTTTTCATGTGCTTAATGAATGGGGTTTTCCGAGAATATTTACTCAAGTTTGTCATTCTCTTTTTGGATGACATCCTCGTATATTCCAAGTCAGAAGAAGAGCATGAGCATCATTTGAGGATGGTGTTGCAAGTATTAAGGGAGCATCAGTTGTATGCCAAATTGAGCAAGTGCTCATTTTATCATAAGAAAATTCATTATTTGGGACATATCATTTTAGAGGATGGGATAGCAGTGGATCTTGTGAAGATAGAAGCCATTAGAGAATGGTCAGCTCCAAAGAATGTAACAGAGGTCAGATCATCCATGGGCCCTGCAGGCTACTATAGGATATTTATTGAAGGATTTTAAATATTACACACCCAATCACTTATTTGCAAAAGAAGGGTGTGAATTTGTAGTGGACATTGGATTGTGAAAAGAGTTTCCAACACTTGAAACAATTATTAACAAGTGCTCCAATACTAAGGATTGTCGACCCAAATGAAGACTTCATTGTATGCATAGATGCATGTAAAGAAGGACTTGGTGGAGTCCTCAGTCAAAATGGGTTTGTTATATGTTATGAATCAAGGAATTTGAAGGAGCATGAAAGACACTATGTCACTCATGATTTAAAGTTGGCATCCATAGTGCATGCCTTGAGGAAATGGAGACACTCCCTCATGGGGAAAAGGTTTGAGCTAAGGACAGACCATAATGGTCTGAAATATTTATTTCATCAACCAACTCTAAATGCCAGGCAAAGCAGATGGTTAGAATTTCTAAGTGAATATGACTTTGATATAAAACATATCAAGGGGAAAGAGAACAAAGTGGTTGATGCACTCAGCAGAAGAGTGCATGAATTGCATGCTACAACCATTAGCATGTACCAATCAAATTTGAAACACGGAATTTTAAAGGCTGCAAAATTTGATTTGCAATACAAGGAATTAGTGGCAAAATTACGGCAAGGTAATTTGTAGCAGAAAATTGAAGAATACAAGCTAGACAATGATGAAATTCTCATGTACAGGGGAAAAATTTATGTACCAAATTCCCAGGAATTGAAAAATGTGATATTGAGATAAATGCATAATGTACCTTATGTTGGGCACCCAAGTTATCAGAAAACTATTGCAACTGTCAAGAGACAATATTATTGGTTGGGAATGAAGAAAGAAGTTGTTGATTTCATTGCCAAATGTTTCGACTGTCAAAACATAAAAGTTGAGCATAGACACCCAACTAGTTTGCTACAACCATTACCCACTCCTGAGTGGAAATGGGAAGTTGTAAAAATGGATTTCATTACCAAACTTCCCAGAACAAACAAGAAACATGATTCTATCATAGTAGTGTTGGATAAGCTTACTAAAGCTACCCATTTTATTCCAGTTAAGCTCACTCACAAGGCAGCCAACATTGTTGATGTTTATATGATGGAAATTGCTCGATTACATGGTATACCCAAGACAATTGTGTCTAAAAGAGATCCAAAATTTACCTCAAATTTTTGGAAGGGATTATTTAACGGATTTGGAACAAAATTGAATTTTAGTACAGCTTATCATCCAGAATCAGATGGACAAACAGAGAGGGTGAATCAAGTGATTGAGGATATGTTGAGGATGTATGTGATGGATAAACCATCAAAATGGGAAGACTACCTACACTTAGTAGAGTTTTCTTATAATAATGGGTACCAAACATCTCTAAAGATGAGCCCCTTTGAGGCACTTTATGGGAAAAAGTGCAACACACCGGTAAGTTGGGATAACCTACCAGATAGAGTAGTGGTTGGGACATATTTACTCAGGAAAATGGAGGAGAAAATGATAAAAATAAAACAAAATTTAAAGGCTTCCCAAGATAGGCAGAAAATCTATGTTGATAAGGGCAGAACTCACAGGGAATTTAAAGTTGGGGACCATGTGTTCTTGAAAGTGAAGGCCAACAGAAGTTCCCTGAAGTTGGGAAATTGTTCAAAATTGGCAGCTCGCTATTGTGGGTCGTTTGAAATCCTAGAGAGGACTGGTCTAGTATCTTATATGATTGCATTTCCTACATCTATGTATGTGTATAATGTATTCCATGTATCATTGCTCAAGAAATATATACCTAATGCTAATCATGTTATTGATTGGAATGTGATTCAGGTGGAGCAATAAGACGCTTTCCAAGTGCATCTGGTACGCAATTTTATGTGGACGAGAAAATCAAACTTTGAAATCGATACATATAGCGTTGTAAAGGTCCAATGAACTACAGATGCAGGTCAGGGGCTACTTGGGAGCATGAGGATGCAATCTGGAGCATAATACTCACATATTTTGAGGATTTTTGAAAATTTTGTTATATATTAACATAATGCAACGGAGGCCGGTGCATAAATATAAGAGGGCATAATATCCCACAAATTGAAGCAATTGTAAATGTAAATACAAATGTACATAAGTTGGTGAGTTGTTTTGACATCATTTTTGTATGCACCTTCCATGGTGTGCTAGCATAATAAAATGATGAAAGTGGACAGCACATTCTAGGAATCTGCGTGCGTGACTTAAATGCGATGCGATTTAGGCAGGGCACTTTGTGTATATGTTGTGTTTTATAGGTTGGTGAGCTAGTTTTTTTTTTTTGATGATTGGAAGTAGAAGATCCTAGATGTTCAAGGATAGTGCACCTATTTATGTATATGTCTCATCATTAATATAAAATACAGCGTTGTGCACAGACCGATAAAAGAGTATGGGGGGACTAACTCCACTAGTTATGGAAAGGGGTTAAAAGTTAAGGAAAAATTTAAGCTAGGAGAATATCAAAAGGAATATTATATTAATATTACTTAAATCATAAGTATGGATAATTGTACATCTACATTTCAGGATAGGGGACAAGTGGGCAAAGTAGCTCCCAACGTACAAGTGTCAACTTGGGGACAATAAAAGTTAAGGAAAAGGGGCTAAGCTAGGGAGAATAATCCAAAAAGGAATATTATATTAATATTACTTAAATCATAAAGTATGGATAATTATTTTATCCTAATTTCTAAGGATGGGGACAAGTGGGGCAAAGTAGCTCCCAACATGCCAAGTGTCAACTTGGGGACATGCATACAAATAGTTTGGACTTAGTTCATTTTGGGTTCATTCATCCATTTAGGCAATCATTCAGTCATACATTCATCCATTCCATGATCATTCACTCACTCAATCAGTTGTCCTATGTACCTTCATGTCACTGTACTTGAACATGTATTTATACCCATACATGTTTGTGTACCTGGTTAGTTGGAGTTGGACTGAAGAAGAAGGTTGCCAGGCCTGTGGGGTACAGAAGAGGCGGGTTGTCAGGCCCGTGAAAAATTTCTCTCTGGGTGAGAGAATTGTTGGGAATTGATTTCCTGGAGGTGCTAAACTACATCTACAAGGCTCTGAGACTTCTTGTTCGGCATGTTGTTGAAGCCCTGGAAGGGAAGTGAGGCAGCTGAAGGACTGTTGAGCAGAGAAGGGGCACACTTCCTGGGGTGCGACAGGCATGTGGGGAATGAGGGACTGTAGGTTGTTAGTTTGAGTTGGCACATATGAAAGAGTCTTTCTTGTTGTCTATGATCCATTAGCCTGGTTAGGAATCCCTTTACCCAGGTGGAGTTTAGTCCCAACTCAGGGGTGACCCACTACTGAGAGTGATAAGTAGTGTGGCCTAAGAATAGGAGGTCCGTGGAAGTTCTGCACACGGTTGGTGATATTCTTACCAAGATAAGTGTCAATTGTGCGATAAATTACATGTTTCATTATTATTTAAATGTTTATTTTTATGGGTTTATCGTATTTGTGGTTTATAATTGTCTTTATATTTATGGGTATTTTCTGTATATTTTTCATGTATATGTTTCATGTATATGTTTACTATTATTTCATTATGAATCCATGCATTTATAGAATGTATTTGTCTATTTATGTTTTATATATAAATTTCTACAAGAGTTATGTGTGTATATATTTTAATTGCATGCAGTTCGAAAATTTTATGTGGCATAGCTTAGTTGGATGTTGGGTATGTTACAGTATGTTAAGCAAAGAATGAAAGTGTTTTCTAGAGTAGCATGGCCCAGCATGGGTGGTCTTGTATGTTACACTTGGACTTGGCTTGGAACCTGTCATCCATTTTCCCAATACTCCTAAACAGATAGAAAGGGAGGTTCATGAGGCCTTTTCCTGTGAAGTGTAGCAAAATTGTAATGCGGTATTGGTAAATCATATTGAATCTTCCCTCACAGGTGAAATATATTTGGATCACCCTTAGCATCTTGTCAAATCCCTCAACCAAGGGTCTCCTAGGCACTCCCTTTGATAGGTTATCTCCCTGACATTTTGGTTTAAGGAACTCTTTAGAGAAGGCTGCATTTAGATTCGTGGACTTAAACCATCTTTCACCAGTGTTTGGTATCTCAGTAGTTGTTGCAATAGTTTCTTTATATACCTAAAGTTCAAGAGTTCCCACCTTAGTTTTGATTCCATAAAAATTCAAGGAAAAATCTCTGGCTACCTCAAGGTGCCCCCTCTTCATTTTCTGACAGAAATTGAAACATCCAACTCTTTGGAAGACCTCTTTGATCAAAGGTTCAGCATCAAATTGTTGCATGTCATAGGATTTGATCCTCACTATGCCCCCACCCTTGTGATCCTTCTTATTTTGTGGTGTATTCATTTGATTTTATAGGAAGAAAACTAAGAAAACAATCTGAGAGATGTGAGGGGAAAAACAGAAGGACAGAGGTATTAGGTTTGGATGGATAGTCTTTTCCAAATATGGTTTATGTCTAAGGATTTAGATTTTTTCTGCCTATTTGACCTTTGAGCTTCTGAAAGGGAAATTGATAGTTAGGAAATGGAAGAATACCATTCATGAAAATGGATATGTAAGGAGAAAGGTGTTGCAAAAGGTTTAAGTTAACACTTCACCATCATTTGAAAAATCATCACAACTTTAACAACAAGGCTCTTACAATTTCCAACATAGATAGATTTTAGAATTGAAATAAGAATGGAAATTTTAAAGGTGATCAGCTAGTACAGGTTGTGTGGTAAGAGGATAACAGTGTTGAGTTTATGTACAAGTTTGTAGTTCCAAAACAAGGGATTCGCAACAGAATCCGCAACACAAACAACAAAATCCAAGTAAGAGATAGGCATGGTGGCTTTGACATAAATGTTTGCTCAATATTAATAAAAGAAGTTGAAAACAATGCAGTTGGATGAGAATTTGTGACAGCATAGGTAAAGGGGGTAGGTTGGTAGTGTGGATCACCAATTCTCAGTGCCCAAGAGAGGAAATACAAGCACAATCTTTAATTGATCTTCAACAGGGCTTAAAAATATCATGGAGTACCTAGATGTTGTGGATTAAAATTTGATATGCTTCAGATTGGGTGAATCCCCTGCAATAGGTCTAACCTCCAATTCACCTTCGCTGGCCATTTTGCAACAAATTCTGCAGCGCCTATCTGAATTTAGCAGTTTCTGTAGCACCGATCTAGGAGAAAATTTGAAAACTTGAGAGAACAGTTAGAAAATCCTTAATGAAAAAATACCAGATTATTTCCTTTAAATCATGAATGTTGAAAACAATGAGATTGACTGACACAAGCCTCATAAGTGAAATTATGGTGATGAGAGAAAGAGTACTTGATATGCACTGTGAAATGTCCTGATGAGATGGCAGTGTACAAAACGAACTTGATTTGACCTTCTAACATGTAGAGGGACAAAGTGGAGGGATTTTAGTAATTGGTGGAAGTGATGACATGTCAGGGTGGTGGTTGAGGCATAAGGACGATGACTTATCTAACCTTTTCATAAAGATGAAGACATAAACCAAGGGTTTGGGCCAACATCAACCTTAACTTTATTTGTGCTAAGACCTAAGAAGACTATAAGGAGGAGGTCAAAAGTAAAACTTAAACAACACTGAAGATAAAAAATCAAAAATCTAAGCATGAATTGACCCATAAAAACTTCATGAGACCCAAAACAACTTCATGTGATAACAATGTTTATAAAATCATATGAATTACAGGTACCTGAACAACAGAGGTTGATAGCACTAGATGTCATCCTAAAAGAAACTCCAGCTAGATAGTGGGTCACACATAGAAAGAGTATTAAGGACTGGTCACAGTGTAGTAAAATCATGCAGATACGCTATGGACCAGAAGCAGAAATAAGTGTGTAGAAATACACATGAGAAAGTGATCTGACAAATCATGTGGAAAAATGTAGGGCTTTATGGCGATCAGCATCAGAAACAAGATGGTCGCACTGATTCATACACATATTGGATACAATCCCAAGGAACTGGTATTTATAATTGGAGACACGCAAAGAGACAGCGGGATGGGAAGGATTGGTCCAGAGATTCAAAGTCACATTCACATTTGAACATGAATCTCCCTCCGTACAGGCATCCCTATAGGCCATTCAAACAAATATCTTCTTGAAGGTAGAATCGGTGGAAGAAGAACCTTTAGACACAGCGCACACAACCAAAATGATGGTCCAGAAGCTATTGTAATGCTATAATGTCACGGAGGAGGAATATGAAAAAGAGGATCCCAAGAATGTACAGGTACCAGAGAAAAAAGGCACATGCACAGTAGAAGGGCCAGAGCTGGTATATGTCGCATACACACAACCTATAAAGACAAATAAATTCAACATTGGGACAACAGAGAATCCTAAGTTTGCGTAGATAGAAGACTATTGGAATGACAAGACAATTGAAAAAGTGGCATATGTATTGCGGGAATATCAGGACTTATTTACAACTACATTATCATAGATGAAAGGGATAGGAGGAGACTTGGGGGATTTGAATATTCCACTAAAACCTGGAGCTAATCCAATCCGATAGAGACCATATAGGTTGAACCCAAGGTATAAGGAGAAGGTTAAGGATGAACTATATAGAATTATTGATGCAGGAATTATTGAAATAGTCAAATAATCTGAATGGATTATCCCTATGGTGGTATAGGAAAAGAAAACTGGAGGGATTAGGATAGGCATCGACTTGAGGAAGTTGAATGACGCATTCTTACATGACCATTCCCAACATTGTTCATTGATGAAGTAATGGAGAACGTAGGGGGTCAAGAAGCATATTCATTCACAGATAGAGTCTTTGGGTAACATCAGTTAAAAATCACACAGGAAGGCAAACATAAAACCACATTTGCGACAGAATGGGTAAATTATCAATACATGGTGATGCCATTTGGATTAAAGAATGCCCCTGCAGTGTTTTCTAGAGTGGTTGTGTCTGCATTCAAAGAGTTCATCCATAAATATTTGGAAGTGTAATTAGATGATTGGATAGTATTCAGTCTACTATAGGATCATATTGAAGTTCTTTGTCTCATGTTAGATCGATGAAGACAATGTAAGATTTCGTTTAACTTAAATAAATGCATCTTTATAACACCATTTCGAATTCTATTAGGACATATCGTATGCAAGCAAGGCCTATTGGTTGACCTAGCCAATATTGTCGTTATTATGGAATTAGCACCACCAACCTCATTCATACAACTAAGAGTTATGTTGGGCCATACAGGGTATTACATGAATTTTATTAAAGGCTATGTGCAGATTAGAGCACCCATGGAAAATTTGTTGAAGAAAGAAGTCAAGTTCCAATGGAATGAGGATTTCTAGAAGGGGTTGGACACACTAAATAAAAGACTGGTCACTGCACCCATATTAGTATTTCCATATTGGGGAAGAGAGTTCCATTTCCATGTCGATGCATCATCCATTGCACTAGGTGTAGTACTGCCACAACCAAACGAAAGTGAAATCGATCATCCGATTGCATTTGTGAGTAGGAAATTATCTATGTCTAGAAATAATTATACCACTAATGAAGGGAAGGCCTAGCCATGGTCTATGTGCTCTATAATTTCAGACACTACCTACTTGGGTCTCACTTCAAGATGTACACAGACCATTATGCATTAAAATACTTAGTCAATAATCTTGTCTTAGGAGAAAAAATATGCAGATGGTTGTTACTATTTCAGGAATATGATTTCGAGGTCATCGTGCAACCTAGGAAACTTAATGCAAGACCATATCATCTCACACAGATCTTGACAGGATGGGATGCAGGTAATTTGGATGATAATTTCCCAGATGTACAATTATTTGCAGTCAGAATGGTGGATGATTATTTCGTGGACATTGTGGAGTTTCTACATATAGGTGTGGCTCCCTCTGACTTGACGATGATGCAGAAGAAACAATTGGTAGTCAAGTCAGCAGACTACCAACTAATTGTAGGGAACTTTATTAGTTAGGGGTAGATGGAATCTTGAGGTATTGCATACTGGAACATGAAAAAACAACCATATTGGAGGAAGCACACATTGGGATTGCGGGAGGATGTTACGTAGGAAAAGCAACGACGCAGAATATTTTATGTCCAGGGATTTGGTGGCCTACACTATTCAAAGACACGAAGGAGTATTTTTATTCTTACGATGTATGCCAAAGAGTGGGTAACCCATATTGACGCGATGAAATTCCCTTAAATCCACAAGTTACGTTGAAAGCATTCGACAAGTAGGCTATTTATTTCATGGGTCTGATCAACTCACAAGCAAGGAGATCAAGATCAAGGTACATCATCATTGTGACCGAGTACTTAACCATGTGGGAATAAGAAACACTTGTTACTGATTTCACTGCAGAGACTGTTGTGCGGTTTCTATTTGATAATGTAGTCACCAGGTTCGGATGTCCTTGCATACTACTTAGCGGCCAAGGTACGCACTTTATTAACCAAACCATTGCTGCATTAACTGAGGAATTTTAGATACATCATGAGAAAAGTACACCATATCACCCTTAGGTGAATGGCACAATAGAAGCTTTCAATAAAATTTTGGAGAATGTGTTGACCAAGATCTGCAATGTTGGAAGAGACGATTAGCACTTACGCATCCCTGGGATACTATGGGAATGCAGAACTACAAGTAAGAAGTTAATAGGGAAGCCACCATTCTGGTTGGTCTATGGATAGGAAATAGCAATGCCAATGTATTTCATTCTACATATTCTACATATTGCAGCCATCATTGAGCTTTCGGACGCAGGTGCAATAGAGGAGATATTGTCACAGTTAGTCCAGTTGGAGGAGGACAAGTTTTTTGGTTGGATTCCATAAACAAGTGCATAAATACAAAGAGAAGGCTTGACGTGATCGGCATATTAAGACCAAAAAATTCCAAGTCAGTGACATGGTACTTCTCTACGACAGTAAGGATCTACAACACCCAAGGAAGTTTCGCATGCAAGGGTCGTATGTGATCTAGTAGATAACAGAGACAGGTGTTGCATGGTTGGGAACCTTGGATGGACAGATATTAGACGGAATTGTGAATGGAAGTCGGTTGAATATCTACAGAGATGGTCGATCGTTAGTGTAGTGACCTATGCAGCGCAGAAACCTCTGTATTATAGTAGATGTACCATAGTAGCAAGAAAAACCACATAAAAAGTACAAAAAGGGAAAAATCATAAAAAGTTAGGAGAAAGGAAGAGAGTAGGAAAAATCCCACGGTATCAAAACTTGTGCATTTGGACTAATCATCTTACACGAAGTGAACACTGTGTCAAATATCCACAAGAATATAGGGGCAGGCCCGCCTGCGAAGAACAACACATTACTGCGCAGGGTGGCATGAAAATACCATTAAATACAATCAGGCATGGAAAATACAGTTGGACGGTCGGTGTGATGGGTAATTATGGTGTCATATAAGCATTTACTCAGGAAAATCACTAGAAATCCAAGCTGATCAGCGGTACGCGGGAGAACTCACCCGCGGGATTTGGTCATTAAGATGCAATCATAACACAACTCATAAACTATGGTGGTGAAGGGGATGAGATAGTTAAAACAAGATGGGATAGGTACGATCAGCACGAAACCACAATAGTATAAGAACATCATAAGTGGAACTTAATTTTTTCATATCACATTGAGAAAATAGGAGAGACCCAATAAGAATAGAGTCGAGCTTTAGCTCATCGAGCATGCACTTTAGACAAATGGGGATAGATCTGCTAGGAATACCATCGACCTCCCCTAGGCGAAGAAGGGAAGGAAATATGGTGAACAAACCTACCAACCTGAATTTTATGGACCAAGACATTAGTAAAGCACAACCACTGTCGGAGTTGGCTAGGGACCCATACTCAGGCACGTGGAGCATACTAAAATAAGAGACTCAYATCATTTCCYGAGTGAAATTGAATGATGGATGGACCAGAGTTAGTATYCACTCTGAGGGTTATGAATGCTTCATGATAGTAAAATAGCAGGAATGGATCAGGATCCCACTGAAAGTGAGGTTGCCTAAAAATTTACCTTGTATGCGYCGCCCCAACTGAACCAGAAGATATGGCCAAAATYCGAAGGAGGAAAGAAGGAGGATGTCAACCTCAAGAAAACTCAAAAAATTATCGACAGAGAAGACTATTACAGGAAAAGGAAGCTTATCAATTATTTTACCTATGGGTGATGATGGTRCCTCCCTCGGAAACAYGCCTCCTAATAACTCCGACCAGACTTAGGTCGCCATCAGGCGGGAGGAGGCCTTCAAGAGGGAAAAGGATGGCCTTCAAAGGCATATTGTGAAGAAACAGAAAGGAACCAAAGGAAAAACACTGGCTAAGTAGTCAAAAACATGACACAGTAACAAAGAGGCCACAATCATCCCAAAATTCAAAGCGGCTAAGGTTGTCGCATAATAGTTCATTGCAACATGGAAGAATAGGCAACAGGCCTAAGTGGCTCAGGATGAGCCACAGGTGAGCATTAGGGTCCTATTCAACAGGAAGTTTATCTCTTGTGACAACCTTCGTAGGTCATCTCTCTTGCAATTTGATTCCAGGTTCGTAGCACGTTCGACGAGATATGATGCAACGTTTGAGCGTCTGAAGATTCGCCACACTCTCCATGACATAATATCGCAAGAGCGTCGAAATGGTCATCGCAAAATGACCAAAATTTGTTAGTGGACGTTAAAGGGAGGAATGATCTAGGTGGATATCAATGGCCACCAACCTCTACCACTAACTCAAAATGGTTCTACATATTGGTAGTTCTACTACAATTTTGTAGTTCATGAACTTCTGGCACATTTTTGAGCATTTTCCGTATGGTTTTGGGAATTGACATAGCCCCACAATTTCTTATTACAAGTCCCAACAAACATATACAGAACAGAATTGTAATGGTCCAAGAAAAACCCCAAATGGAGTTTGTATGCATATTTTTTTCCCTAGGATGTTTACATGTCAATTAGGCTCCTTGGGATTGCATTTATTTTTCCACCTCATCTCCTAGGATTAGGTTTTTGGATATTTAAGGTTTTTTCCTCATAATGTTTTATATTTTATGTTGAAAAGTAGTTTCATCCTCTTGTATTTTCTTATTGAAAATGAAAATATCCAAAACATCTCTCTTTAGAGATAAACTACCACCATTCTATCCATTTTTTTATGTTTCACATGTTGCAACATTTTTCTATTTCATTCATTAATGGAATTTTGTTTCACTATATTGATGTGCTCTCTACAATAAATCTATGTGATACCATCTAGATTTCTATATTCATTTCATTCTCTAGATAATATGGATCAAGCCCCAAAATAATTTCATTAATAGTTCGACATAATATAACCCATATACCTAGGTAGCCTAGTAGCAAGTACAAAAATGTCTTGAAGTCTTAAATACAAGTACATCAAAAATTTAACAAAATATAGGGTCAACTGGCCCACATAGTCCATCTATAAACCAAGCATAACTTAATAAGTAAAAAGAATCATGCTCGTATTAGGTAGTGTGTTATCTCTATCTTTAGGGTTTTACCTCCATTCATCCACAATTGGTGTTTGGTTAGTAATGATGAGTCCCACTGATAATTTCTATGCTTAAGATTGGGAGGTTTTTCTTCCTTTGAACTAACTAGAATAAGTCATGGAAACTCATCATTATAGGGAAAAATCAATGGAGGCCTTGAAGGATGGTGTTTCTCTTTGTCCTATCGAGAAAAGTATCCATCACAATGGAAATTATTTTCTTTAAATAATTTGGATTGGCGATAATGTAGTGAGAGGACATGAGAATTAGCAATTGGTTCCATGCTCATTGTGTAGAAATTTCCACCCAAAAATATTCTTAGATGGAACAAATGCACCATTTCCATCTGTTGGAGTTACTTCGCACACACCTAGGATTTATTTTTCCTAAGTTTTTTCCTTGTTTATTAGTCATAATTAGTCATTATCTAGTCTCCTATATTTTAGGGGAGAATATTCCACCTGGAGAATATTTTCTTTCAATTGACACTTCAATTTGACTAGTTGAGTTGAGTTTAGATGTTGCATTGGTTATGTCACCATGCAACATTGGGATAATCACCATGATAATGTGCACTTGCCTTGGGATCCTCAATAGACTAGTGCATTACCCTTGATTCCCTAATATACTCCTCACTAATGTTTGTTCAGTCAGTTAACTAAAGACTAGTTGACTAGTTAACTCAACTAGGTGGCAATTCACTCCCGTAACTGCCTAAGAGACTAGATTAGGTGGCAGTTCACTCTCGTAATTGTTGGTGTGTGTCCATATCAATCTATACCACCACTATGTCACATTGGTTCTCCTCCAGTGCACACTCATTGAATTATACAAAGTATATCATGTGTAAATTATTCATTATTCATTAACGGTTAATGAGAATTCTTCTATTATTTCTCTACTTCTTCTTCTTTCTTAATTTCTCTCTGCAAATGTGTGTAGTAATTTCTAGCTAGATATATTTTGTGCAGGTTCAACACATTTACATGGTATCATATGTGATGGACTACTAAGCAAAATCTACAACAAAATTTTTTGCAAGTATAAAAGATTGAAGACAGCGGAAAGATGGATTTCCAAAAAGAATTCACTCTTACACCTTACAACTAATTTGCATGGAAGGAGAGAAAAATGATTCATCTCTGAACCATAGGATTGTACAGGTTAACCTTGAATACAGATACATAACCGACATTAGCCATAGAAAAATCCAAGTACTTAAATCGGATGGATGGAGCACTCGAAACAATTTGCAGTCTTATTTCTCTCAATCTTCTTTTTCACATATCTTCCTGTAAGACTCCAAATGAAGCCTGGACCACCTTGGAAGGGATATTTGGAAAAAAATATGAGATGAGGGGAAACATGTTGTAGGTGGAACTTCTCAGATTGGATCCAAAAATCTTCGACAATATCCAATATTTCTTTACAAAATTCAAGGATTTACTGTCGCAACTCAAAGCTTGCGGGGTTGATAAATCGAAGGAGGAGAAACAAATGGTTCTCACCATTCTCTCCAAAAAAATTCCTGAATTCTCTGTATTCATATCCACATTCCATTCTGTCAAATTTGCCTCTGGAGACACCTAGAAGATGCCTTCTCTTGAGGACTTTATCGAATCCCTGACACAAGAGAAAACCAAGCTCATCAACATGGGAAAAATCAAAGGCACAAAGGTGCATGCACTTACTGTGCAAGATGGCAGCCACAAATATCAGAAATATAAATATAAAGACAAAATGAAATCTCATTCACATACGAAGAAGGAAGGGTACACAAAACCCTTCACTAATGCCTCCGGATCCAAAGGGGAAAAGGGAAGAAAAGGGGAGAAATGCACGTACTGTCACAAAGGATTCCATCCAGAATCTGCATGCATGCAAAAAAAAATAGATCTAATGACTCAAATACTTCATCAAAACAACCTTGGATATCACATCCCTCAGGGTGCTAAGTAGAAGAAGCCAAAAGATCAAAGTTCCAAGAAAGGCAATTCTATCCATGCCTTGATTTTCATCAACTCCTCTCATGATGCTTGGATCGTAGATTCAGGAGAATCACATCATATGGTTGCCTCAAAAGCAGTATATTCTTCATTGGGTGCATGAAAAGGTCCTCCTATTCTGATGAGGGACAACTCTTCTGTCGAAGTCACTGACAAAGGAAGAATTGAACTCACCAACGGAAGCTTCGAGAATGTGTTGCACGTTCCCAAACTTTTCGTCGACCTTCTCTCTATGTATCAGATGACGAATTCTGGCACTGGAAATAAATTCATATTCACACCAAATTCTGTGGACATATACGACATGCAAACCAACTCCAGGGTTTCTACCAGTGAGGTAAATCATCAGTCTAGATTGTATACATTTTCTGAATTCATTGAACCTGATTCTACTTTACTGCTTACTCATGTTGATGAAAGTAGTAGGATATGGCATGAAAGGTTTGGAAATTTGAATTTCAGATACATGCAACATATTAGCAAGAAAAGATTGGTTGATGGTCTACCAGACATCCATTTCTCTAAGGGAGTATGTGAGGGATGTGTTCTTGGAAAACACCCTCAAGAGAAATTCGACAAAGGAAAGTCTCAGAGAGATTATGCACCTTTAGATCTGATCTACAGTGACCTTATGGGTCCTTTTCCACATCCATCCATCAGAAAAAGTGAGGTTTTTTCTAATTTTTGTTGATGATTTCTCATGTTTTACATGGATCTACTTTCTCAGGCAAAAATCTGAGGTCTTTCAACACCTCAAATATTTCAAAGCCATGGTTGAGACATAGTCTGGAAAGAAGATCAAAGTCATCCGAACTGATAATGGGGGAGAATATGTAAATCATGAGATCCATAATATTTTCCATGAGGCAGCGGTTCAGTTGCAGCACATAGTTCCCTATACTCCGCAGCAAAATGGAGTTGTTGCGGAAAAAAAGATCTCTAAAGGAGATGGCATCTTGCATGTTGCATGCAAATTCACTACCACAGAGACTATGGGATGAAGCACTTACATGTGCAACATACATCCAAAATAGATATCCCCATAGATATGTCAAGGATAAGACCCCCTATGAGGCTTGGAGCGGCCTCAAACTGGAAGTGACCCACTTTTGCATTTTCGGTTCACGTGCATGGGCCCGGATTCCCTCTAAAAAGAGGAAGGCACTTTATCCACATATCACTAAGTGTATTTTTGTTGGATACCCAAATGGTGTGAAGGGATATAGGCTTATTGATCTTTCCTTGGACCAGTTCATTATTGAGTGTAGTGTCCAATTCGAGGAAAGTGTCTTGCATGTACCTCAGTAGCCGCATCCAGACACCTTCATTCTTCCACCTGTCTAAGATGATGAGCATGCACATGTTGAATATTCTTTAGATGAGAGTTCTGATTTAGAGGACTCAAATGATTCAGATTTAAAGTCAATATAGTATCCAGATGCAGTTGCAGAGCCAGAGCAGAGGCCCAAGTGGGCACAGACTATTCTTCAGGATGCAGGGGATCTCGTTGGTTATCTAGCCTATACTAGGAGGACTCAATCTAATTTTGAGGAGCCTCCTATTTCACTCACTACCACTAAACCATTTCCCTCCAGGAATATTTTCTTGGTTCAGTCTTCATATGCACAGTCTTATCGAGAGGTTGTTGGAAATTCCTTTTGGGAATCCACCATGCAGGAGGAGTACAACTCCCTCCTCGAGAACTATACTTGGGATTTGGTTCCCCTTCCTTCTGGGAGAAAACTTGTCAAATGCAGATAGTTCTATAGGACCAAGAGAACAGTGCATGGACAGACTAACATATACAAATCCAGGCTTGTTTCCAAAGGCTTTCAGTAGGTTCATGGTATTGACTATGATGAGACCTTGGCTCCAGTAGTGAAAATGGATTCCATATGATTGGAAATTACCATTACGATATCCAAAGGATGGGAATTCCATTAGATGGATGTGAAGAATGTGCCTCTTCACAGTGGTCTCTATGAGGATATATACATGGAGCAACCTCGGGGATTTATGCACGGGGACTCATATTTGGTTTGTCGTGAAGAAGTCCCTTTATGGCCTCAGCGGGGCTCTGAGGGCATGGTATGCTAAGATGGAATCCTACACATTTGTCACAAACTTTGTACATTTTAAATTAGACCCAAATGTCTACATGCTTAGGATGGTTGGTTCACTTCTACTCTTAGTTCTATATGTTGATGACTTGTTGATCACTAGTTGCTCAACCGATGATTATTCTTTATTCAAGAGGATTCTACATGACGGGGTTTTGATGATGGACATGGGTCTTCTACACTTATTCATTGGACTAGAGATCAATCAGGATGCATGGGGCATCCAAGCTGTCGAGGCCAAGTATGCTGAATCTCCTTGAGAGATTTCACATGACGAGTGCAAGTCACTCCGACTCCTTTCTATCAAAGAGTCAAACTTGGTAATAGGGACAGTCCACTGGTTGATGACACATTGTACATACAACTAGTGGGAGATTGGTGTATCTCACATGCTCCAGACCAGACCTCCCCTGTCTGAGTTAGTGCAGTTTCGAGTTCATCACGGGGATGCGTATAGGAAGGCTACATTGGAAGGCAAAGCAATATCATCCAATCACATTACATGGCACCATCACCTTTAGGATTCGTTATCGCATTAGAATCTACATTATATCTCATGGTTTCACGATTGACTAAGATGGTGATAGCACCGATCACAAGTACACTTCAGGGTACATGCTTAGTTTTGGATTCGAGCCTATCACATTTGGTCAAGAAGCAGAAGTTTCTATTACTTTATCTTGATCCGAGGAAGAGTCTGAGGAAGGGTAGTTAACATAACCATTTAGGCTATGTAACGTTTCCTCTCATTGGTTAGAATTGAGTTTCATGGGTCGATGGAGTCATTTGGTGTGACAACCAGTGCACTCTAAAATTTTGCATAGATCCAGTTCAAAGGAAGCGGATGAAGCACATCAATATACACATGCACTACGTGCGGTGCCAGGTACATGAGGGTATCATTGACCTGCAGCTTTGTCCTTCGATTAGAACAAATGGCGGACATATTCACCAAGACCTTCACTAGCGAAGTTACATTCTTTGTGAAGTCATCTTGGAGTGAAGGACACAATTTCACGTAAGTATAGCTCTTTTTACATACATTGTACCTTCTGCGGTTTCCCATGGGTTTTCCCTCTTTCCTCACTCTGGGGGGGGGGTTCCCATGAGTTTTTCCCTCTTTCCTCACTCTATTTTAGTGTATCTTTTGTATTTGGGTACCTAACATGGCCTCGTTGCCGGGACCCATTCTTTATTTTCACCATAGTGATGTTCAGCAAGGGTGTTGGAGTTACTTCACACACACCTAGGATTTATTTTTCCTAAGGTTTTTCCTTGTTTATTAGTCATTATCCATTATCCTATATTTTAGGGGAGAATATTCCACCTAGATAATATTCTCTTTCAGTTAACACTTCAGTTTGACTAGTTGAGTTGAGTTTAGATGTTGCATTGGTTTTGTCACCATGCAAGATTGGGATCATCACCATGATAATGCACAATTTCCTTGGGATCATCACCAGACTGGCGCATTACCCTTGATTCCATGATCTACTCCTCACTACTATGTGTTCATTCAATTAATTGAAGACTAGTTGACTAGTTAACTCAGCTAGGTGGTAGTTCACTCCCGTAACTTCCTTAGAGACTAGACTAGGTGGAAGTTCACTCCCATAACTGTTGGTGTGTGTCCAGATCACTCTAGAACACCACTATGGCACATTGGTTCTCCTCCAGTGTGCACGCATTGAGTTATACATAGTATATCATGTGTAAATTATTCATTATTCATTAACAGTTAATGAGAATTCTTCTATTCTTTCTCTCCTTCTTCTTCTTTCTTAATTTCTCTCTGCAAATGTGTGTAGTATTTTATAGCTAGATCTACTTTGTGCAGTTTAAACACATTTACACCATATCCATCATTGAAAACTACACTAGAATCTATAAATAAAGAGTTTCACATATTATGGATTCTCCATACTAGATAGAGAATTTACTATAATTATTTTTCATGAACAAATATGTATTCCTTAATTTCCAAATGAGGAAGAGATGTTTCTCCTTATAAGTTGTCATGTTGCATTGAACTCAACAACCCAAGGGACATTATCTCCTAAAATTGTGACTTTCCAAGTAATAGGGGAAGGGTGTGACTAGGTTCAAAACTTAGAAACACATGCAATTTTAAAAGACAATTTATATAAAGAATCGATGATTTTAACATCAAAATTTTGATGTCAAAAATGTCAAAATTTTCAACATTTTCTCTAAAATTTGTGATTCATGCTTGTAAAGAGACATACTTGGAAACATTTTTATGTTGTATTAAACTCAAATGGTATGTAAGGGCCCTTGAAGGGTAAGGATCCTTGCAAAAAAATACACTTCCATAGAAAAAATAATAAGATAATCTATTCTACAAAGAGTTAAGGAAGAAGGACATTGTTGTCCCAGCAAACAACGCTCCATTGTTGGTGTCTCCATTTGAAATGGCATGTTGAAATGATAGACATAGGCATTGAAGTGCCTTCTCACTCTTTTATCCACGAGTATGAGAGGAATAGATGAAATATAGAAAATATGAAGGGGTATGAGTAGAAACAACAACTACAAATCTTTCTATAGATGAAGAGTACCAAATATGAAATGAAGGACAAGTATTTAATTACAAAGGACTGGGAATTAGATGACCCAATCTCAAGAAGATAAATTGTAGATAATATGTGTTCTCTGTCAATTGGGTTTAGCTTGAGAGGTTGGGAGGAATTATTGTTATCCTCCCCACCCAGGTTTGATTCTCACATGTGAAATGTTAAGATCTAAATGAGTAAATTGTTGATGGATTCGAGCCATGTTGTTGATCAGCCTTGTGCCTTGACGATTCTAGGGTTTACCTTGGGTACCATCTTTGAAATGAGGGGAATTGCTTCAGTTTTTCCCAAGGAAATGTAACCTGGAAAAAAAACTAAGATGTGTTATCTCATTGTGATAGGTTTATGAAATATCATTCCCTCCCTAGCTCCATGGGTACATATAAGGGAAGACATATCCCATGAAAAATATGGGTTTTTTGTTGTAGCTTCCTCCATAGGAATAGTATAAAAAGGAGAACAACATAGTGTTATCAATTCAAATTGGCGCAATGATAGGGCCTAGCAATGAAATAAATATACAATTTCTTTCACAAGACAGGCCAGTGATGGCCACCAAAGTAATTTTTGCATGCTGGAAGAAAATTGTACTTCATTTTTCTACATCATGATTGTTCTAGGATCTCAACAATATTTCACCTAATTAAAAAACACTATATTTTAGAAGAGGATAGCCATCATAGTGGGGACTTTTTGATTCTTTATAAATGAGGAAAGCTAGAAATGGTGCATAACATTTGTATAGGGATTTCAGAACATTAACCTTTGATGAATTCAAGCATGTTGTGAAAGGAAGATTGCACAAAAAATTTAGATTTGGATTGTAGAGAAATCATATCAAAAGAGTATTAAATTTTTCAGGATGATGCAGGAGCATCGATCCACCGAAACACGCACCAGCTGATTAACACGAGTGGTGCGCATTTGAGGAAGCGATAGGTGTCACCCTCTCATTTTGCTTCAAAAATCTAAAGTGTGATCAAGGCAATTAATGTTGACAGGTTGGGAGATCCAAGTTGTGCCTTCACACAAGTTGGAGATAAGGTCACCATTAAGTGGTTGACGATAGGATGGATCTGCATCCGATTCAGATCAAATTTCAATCATTGTAATATGCCCATTAGACAGGCATTTTGAATGGTTATTAGACACCACTAGCTTACCCTGGAGGGAAGCTCATCGAGCCCCTCTTGCATAAACTCTTGTATTGTTGCCAATAGAGCAGGCATTGCAAATAGAGGTAGGATATAGAGTAGGCATTGAAAATAGAGGTAGGAGATAGAGCACAAGGGGGGGGATTCGAGACTTGGTTGTAGTTCGGACTCACATACTGTAATGGACATTCAACCATTAATAGAAAGTAACATTTTTTCCTATTTTTCAATTTATGTGTAATGGATGTTTGGTCATGAATGTCATTTGTATGCATTTGAGTTGTAGATGTATGTTAGAAATCATCTGTAGGGATAGGGATATAATCTTCTATCTGTGAGTGTGTTGGATTAAGTCTGTTTCTCAAGGCTAAGTGCAAGGAGTACACGACAGAAGGAAGAAACTCTGTGAGCCAATGCAAGGAGTGTGCATCTGAACTCATTCGATTCAGAAGAGAAACTGTCAGGAGGGCACACCAGGATAATTCACAGACTGGAAGGGAAATTTCAAGTTGGTTGGGTACCTTGGAAGGAAAGACTGTATGGGAGGAAGCATTGCGCAAATTTACTGAACACTCTATAATACTCTACCAGGAGGGCATAGAGAAAGTACGAGAGCGTACAAGAACAACACATTCTGAAGTGTTGAAATCCTTAAGAGAACCCCAGGGTTGTTGAACACTCTGAGGAAGGAAGGCTTGCAAGAGTGCATCGACAAAGGAAAGGAGATGCCTTAAGACTCGTGGAAGGGCTAAGGGAGAAGCCGTATAAAATCTTAGTTGAGCGCAAGGAGTGTGCCAAGGAGACTGTAAGTTCATCTTACGAGCTCAGGAGGAAGAGCAATGATTTTCCAGGAGGGCACAAGAAATTCCATTGAAGGGTGTAGGGGAACTGGGAACCTTGAAGGTTTTCAAGTCAAGCAAAGTTGCAGAACATTTGCATAGGACTCTGAAAGGAGTGCAGAGGAAGATTGAGAATAGTCTAAGTCTCGAGAAGAAATTGCGCTAAGTGTGAAAGAAGGTAGAGGACTTGTCGAAGTCCCAAATATCATGAAATCGTCCATCGTTGGGAGGAGACAGGTGGCAGAATATCAGGAGATCTGAGAGTTGGAGCTCTAGAATTTTTTCTAAGGGAAAACAGAGATCTTCATGAACTCATGAAGAGTGGTTTGAATCCATATCATTGGATTTGGAGGGGACACGTGGAAGCGATCTGCGCATTTCGGAGCAGTAGTACTCTGGGAGATATCAGAGAAGGGTATTGAGAGACTCCCGAAGGTCGGAGTCTGAACTAGATCGCAGTCGTCGATCAAAAGGAATGACGGGGACCGTTGATCCTTGCACATTTGAAGTTCGTCGATTCGGATTTTGGGAATGTAAGAGTTGGTTGTCATGGAAATATTCAAAACCCAAAGCCCGAAGAACTTTGTGTGATTGAGCCCCGGGACACAGCCCGAGGTCAAGTGATAGAAAGGGCCTCGCACAGAGAGCTAAGTGTCACCACCAAATTTATTCTAAGGGTTAAGAGAACCCACACTTCAAAGGAATAAGGACCTGTGATATATTTTGTCGGGTTCTAGTAGGGATTCGAAGAGTCAATCTGAATCAAGTGTTTAAGAACGATCCTAGAATGGGAGGTCGCGCAACCCCGAAGGAGAAGAGGTTGGGGTGTTTCACCACAAGTGGTATCAGAGCCTGATATTTTTCTCTTAGGTGAGAGGAAGGAGACATAGTGTGATAATCTATGGAAACTGTTGCAAGCTGTGCAGTAGATGATAAACAGCCAGGTGGGTTGCAGGTGAAGCGAGATGGTCGCTGGAGGTCAGGAGCGCAGTCGAAGAAAAGTCTGCCCGCAGAAAAGCAAAGCGGAGATGGACAAGGAGCTTAGTAATATATTAGCATAGATAGAGAGGCTATAATTTAAGATGCAGCAGGAAGAAAAGGTACGTTGGAGGTACGAGTGTCCTTTGAAAAGGACAGCTAAGTGGCTTTTTCAAAAGTTGTTGGCCCGAAGGCAAAAACAGGTGTTAAAAAGGTGGTTGAGATATGTTGAAAACCTCGATGGTGAGGGAAAGATATATGGGAGGATTGTCGTAGGTTTCCATGTGGGAAATGAGGAGGAATCGGGTGATCTCATAAACTACTAGGACGGCAGAGGAGACATCCTAAATTTCCAAGTGGGCAAGAGAGAAGGGATTAGCTCAACTGAGAGTTCATGTCAGTAGGGGGTTTTGACAGATGTAGAGGAGAAGGAAGAAAGGCCACATCCATATGAAGATTCATGTGAAGTTGCAAGCTACATGAATGAAGATGATGAGAAGTTGGAAACTTTCATCACAAAGGGGGAGGATCAGAGGAGCATTCTGGTCATTGGAGGAGTCGAGATATTCCTTCCAAGCAGTCGAGGAGATGTTAGCACAAATGTTGCATAGGAAACAGAAGGATAGTGAGATGAGACTGTCATGAAGGAGAGGGAGCAGATATTGAAGTCTATCCTAACAGAAGAGGAGCACCCAGTTGAGTTACTCACTCAGTGGGAAATGGAGTTGAAGGCATTGGAGGATTGGTTGGATAGTCTGGAACAAAAAGGTTGATGCCATGAGATATCCATGCCAGAGGAGACTTACCAGCACGATTTTTCACTAGAGAGAGCTGGAATGGAACCAGATGAAGGACTGACATAAGTTCATCTGTCAGAAGGGGTAGTTGAACAGTAGTTCATTGGTGAGACTGCGGAATTGGAGTCTGCAGCAGAGTGGCCAGTCAGTGTCACAGAGGGTGAAAACAGCATGGGATATCAAGGTTATCCACCCATAGAGCATCATAAAGAGTTGCAGCCGAGTAGACTACACAAGTTGAACTAGCCGATGAAGCAACTAGAAGAAGTCGTAGAGGAGATACAGAGGCTTATGTTGAGGTCAGCAGAAAAGAGGTCAGCAAGAATAAGCTAGAAAGAGGAAATTCTGCATTAGCAGCAGGGAAGATGCAGTAGCAGCAGTAGAAAAATAGAGGAGCAGAAGGACAGCTCCAAGAGAAATTTTGGGATCCGGGAGGATTTCAACAGAGTTGGGAAGCTCATGAGAAAGATATCATGAATTTTCATAGTCATGGAGTATGATGCAGGAGCATCACTCCACCTCAGCATGCGCCAGCTGATTAGCATGAGTTGTGCACATTAAAGGAAGGGAGAGTCGTCTCCCTCTCATTTTTCTTCGAAAATCTAAAGTGTGATCAAGGAAATTAATGCTAACATGTTGGGAGAGCCAATTTTTTCCTTCGCACAAGCTGGAGACAGGAATGATTTTAGGGGATAAATTTTGCTCATGGGCTAATTTTCCATGGTTTTTCTCAAAAAAAGATTTGTTATTCTAAAAATTATTCGCCTAAATTCTATAGGATAAAAACATTTTACCTTAAAAATCGCCAAAAATTTATACAAACTATATAAAATCCTTGTAAATTTGAATATTTTTACAAAAATATCGCCAAACATTTTATAGTTGGCATATGAAGGATTAGTAAGATTCACCAAGGTTTCTACATTTTAAAATAAATTTCCATCCTTAAAATCATCCCTAGCTGGAGATAAGGTTGTCATTAATTGGTTGACGATAGGAGGGATATGCATTCGATTCAGATCAGATTTCCATCATTGTAATATGCCCATTAGACATGCATTTTGAATGGTGATTAGACACCACTAGCTTAGCCTGGAGGGAAGCTCATCGATCCCCTCTTGTATAAAATCTTGTATTGTTGCAAGTACATAAGGCATTGCAAATAGAGGTAGGAGATAGAGCAGACATTGCAAATAGAGGTAGGAGATAGAGCACAAGGGGGAGAGTCGAGACTCAGTTGTAGTTCGAACTCACATATTGTAATGGACATTCCACCATTAATAGAAAGTAACAGTTTTTCCTGTTTTTCAATTTTTGTGTAATGGATGTTTGGTCATGAATGTCATTTGTATGCATTTGAGTTGTAGATGTATGTTGGAAATCATCTGCAGGGATAGGAATATAATCTTCTATGTGTGAGTGTGTTGGATTAAGTCTAGTTCTCAAGGCTAATTGCAAGGAGTGCACGACAGAAGGAGGAAACTCTATGAGCCAATGCAAGGAGTATGCATCTAAACTCTTTCAAGTCAAAAGAGATATTTCCAAGAGGGAATACCAGGATAATTCACAGACTCGAAGGGAAATTTCAAGGTGGTTGGGTACCTTGGAAGGAAAGATTGTGTGGGAAGAAGCACAGTGCGGAGTTACTGAACACTCTGTAATACTCTGCTAGGAGGTCATAGAAAAAGTACGAGAGCATACAAGAACAACATATTCTGAAGTGTTGAAATCCTTAAGAGAGCCCTAGGGTTGTTGAACACTCTGAGGAATGAAGGCTTTGCAAGAGTGCATCAACAAAGGAAAGGAGATTCCTTAAGGCTCGTGGAAGGGCTTAAGGAGAAGCCGTCAAAAATCTTAGTCGAGCGCAAGGAGTGCACCAAGGAGACTCTAAGTTCATATTACGATCTCACGAGGAAGAGCGTTGAGTTTACAGGATGGCACAAGAAAGTCCATTGAAGGACACGATAAATTCTATTGAAGGGCGCAGGGGAACTAGGAATCTTGAAGGTTTTCAAGCCGAGAAAAGTCGTAGAAGATTTGGGTAGGACTCTGCAAGGAGTGCAGAGGAAGATCAAAAATATTCTAAGTCTCAAGAAGAAATTGTGATAAGTGTGCAAGAAGGTCGAGGACTTTTCGAAGTCCCGAAGACCGTGAAATCCCCCATTGTCAGGGGGAGACAAGTGGCAGAAGATCAGGAGATCCAGGAGTTGGAGCTCTGGAAGGTTTGACAAGGGAAAACAAATATCTTCGCAAAGTCATGAAGAGCGGTTTGAATCTAGACCATTGGATCTAGAGGGAATGCGTGGAAGAAATCCGCACATTTCGGAGGATTAGTACTCAGGGAGATATCGGAGAAGGGTATCGAGAGACTCCCAAAGGCCGCAATCCAGAGTAGATCGCAGTCGTCGATCAAAAGGAAGGAAAGGGACCATTGATCGTCGCATGTTTGAAGTTCATTGATTCGGATTTCAGGAACGTAAGAGTTGGGTGTCGTGGAAAGAGCCGAAGTGATTTGTGTGATTGATCCCCGAGACACAGCCCGAGTTCAAGTGATAGAAAGGGCCTGGCATGGAGAGCTAAGTGTCACCGCCAACTTTCTTCGAAGGGTTAAGAGAACCCGCACTTCGGAGGAAGAAGGACATGTGATATATTTTTTTGGGTTCCAGCAGGGAGCCGAAGAGTCAATCTGACTCAAGTTTTTAAGAACAATCCTAGACTGGGAGGTCACGTAGCCCCGAAGGAGAAGGGGGTGGGGTGATGCACCATAGGACTCAAAGGATATAGGAATATGAGATACAAAATAGATATAATAATATGAATCTGATTTCCAAAATTAAGAATGGCATAGTCTGATAAGTGGGTAGAAAATGAAGAGACTAGAACAAATGTGAACCAATAGTAGTTTATGTCATTTGTGACATTTAAAATAGTTTCCAAAATTATAAAAATATCCTTTTCACTTAGATTATGTGAATCCAAATTTCCATCCTTTGTGAATATTTATTAGTGACCTCTTAGTGGATTTTAAAATATTCATGGTGAGATTAAGTTGGAGGCCATGTGCTTTCATTCACCCAAAGTTGCAGATTCAATGGACAAGTTAATGGCTATTTAAAGTCTTTGCAACTAATCCATATTTATATTTATGGTTGAAGCCTTTTCTTGAGTTTTTCGAGTGTGAATTAATGGATAGGGTTGTACGAAAGTGTTACCTCTCTACCCTCCACCCCAACTAAAGGAAAGTGGGACCCACACCAATGTGGAGGCAATGTAGATCATGGAAAGAGGTATGCAAGGTATATATATTTACCACCACGCCAACTAAAGGAGTTGTATGTGGATTCAAGGGAGATCCTAAAGCATAACCCCTATGGCCCAAGATTTACACCAAATTTTTCCACATGACACATGGAAAGAATAAATGGCACCAAAGAGAAAAGGCATTACCATGTGAATACTTTGTAGCCAATGGGAAATCTCCATGTGACATCCAAAGAATGAACCAAGAAGGTCATTCTTTGGGAGTTAGAGCTTGAGTGTCTATGACAGCAGAAGGAAAAAACAAACTAGGGTAATTAATGGCTTGCTTGATAGAGTAATGTATGATGAATTGGACATTTTCCATATTGTAGAAGAAAGAATAAGGAAACTTGGTATTCTATGCACAAAGAGGGAGATGGTTGTTTAAGATTTAAGATTTGTTGTTAGATATGAGATTCCATAAAGAAGAATGCAAGGACATGCTTGTTATTGGGGTATATAGTAAGAGAGTCTCACTTGTGAGTTGATAGTAGGGGATTAGGTGTTGTACTTCATTTGTCTTGTAGCTCAGTTATTAACTTGAAGATTTGTTTATTGCAAGTTGAATCGTGAGTCATCCCTTAACTGAAACAAGAGAAGACATTGTTGATTTTTCTTTCTTCATAATCCCAAGAGATAAGAGACTAAGAGACACAATCCAAATCCTAAGTGAGTATTTAGAAGAACGGTGTGAAGATTGAAGATTATATACAAAGCTAAGTATCTCTCCTCACTCCAAGTAAATCACCACGTAGTAGATGTTTTAGTGGATGTTTTTTAGTGTTACAATATTCGGGAAAATTTAGAAAAAAAAAAATACTAGGATCTTTGTTATTAACAACAAAGGGTTTAGTCCCCGAGGTGTAGGACAGTCGGTGACGGAGTGTGTTGTTAAGCCACTCTGTGATGTTAAAGTCACCGGTTCGAAACCTGCGGGGACAAAAAATCCAACCATGTTAAGGGTTGGTGTGGCTCAGGCCGGGTGCGATCC
>SNQJ01S0035642.1:4233-18340 GCA_010110895.2 Picea sitchensis | reverse complement strand
TTTCAGACATCAACTCAGAGCAGGCGATTGGGCAACAGTACGCTTACTTTATTTTTGCATGGTAGATTGTTAGTATGATTTATGTTTTTAGTTCTGCATGTTTAAATGGGTAAGGAAAATGATTGTCTTAGCATTCTAGTTGATGACTGAAATTTTCCCCATAGTGGATGATGAGCGAAGGATGTTCTTGTTAGTCGTCCACCTCTTTTTTTGTCCT
The DNA here is from genome assembly GCA_010110895.2 of Picea sitchensis. Classification (NCBI taxonomy): domain Eukaryota; kingdom Viridiplantae; phylum Streptophyta; class Pinopsida; order Pinales; family Pinaceae; genus Picea; species Picea sitchensis. The sequence continues at coordinate 18,123 of SNQJ01S0035642.1, read as the reverse complement.
TGGTTGATTGTTGTCTTGCGCCTTCTAGCAAAAAGTACCTCTGTGTATGGATTTCCTTGCATCCTTGTTGGTTTATCTCTGAGCTTGTTTTTGTTCTTCGCGCCTTAAGGGATTCACCATGGAATTTCTATGTGTTTGGTTGATAAAGTCTCTGCGATCATTTCAATGGTTTTCCCAAATGAATCCTTATGTTTCTTTTTCTTGCCTGCGTTTTTCCCCTTGGTCACTCTAGAGATTTACTTATTTATCAATGACAATAGTTCCTTTCTAGGTGGTTGTATAGAAATTTGCTTATTTATCAATGACAGAATTTATGTAGTTCCTTTCTAGTGTGGTTTTGTAGTGATTTTCTTATTCATCAATGACAGAAATTATGTAGTGTTCATTCTGGTGCATTTTGCCCAAAGTGTTTCCTTGTAATTGATGACGACGATGAAGTTTCCTTCTGGTGCGTTTTGGGCACAGCAATTTGCATATTTAAATACGGATAGAAATGAATTTCCTTATGGTGTATCCCTGTACACATTTTTCCATTTAAAATGAGACTAAGTTTTTGTTGAATGCCCACGATTTTTCCATTTAAAATGTGACTGAGTTGTTGTTGAATGCCCACAATTTTTCCATTTAAAATGTGACTGAGTTTGTTATTAAATGACCACATTTTTGCCTTTTAAAAGTTGACTGAGTTTATTGTTAAATGACCAAGATTTTTCCATTTAAAATGTGACTGAGTTGTTGTTGAATGCCCACGATTTTTCCATTTAAAACGAGATTGATTTTGTTGTTAAACGACCACGTTTTTGCCTTTTAAATGTTGACTGAGTTTGTTGTTAAATGACCATGATTTTTCCATTTAAAATGTGACTAAGTTGTTGTTGAATGCCCACGATTTTTCCATTTAAAATGTGACTAAGTTGTTGTTGAATGCCCACGATTTTTCCATTTAAAACATGATTGAGTTTGTTGTTAAACGACTATGTTTTTGCCATTTAAAAGTTGATTGAGTTTGTTGTTAAATGACCATGATTTTGCCATTTAAATTGTTGACTACAGTTGCTGGAATGACCACGAATTTGCCATTAAAATGATTAACTGAGTTCGTTGTTGAAGGGACACAAATTTTCTAGTTAGAATGATGACTGTGTTTGCTATAATGGACACGAATTTTCCTTAAATGTTGATTGAGTTTGTTGTTGAATGACCACGAGTTGATCCTTCTGCAATTTTGTATTGTCCTTTTTATTCTCCTTCTCATTAAGTGTATACTCAGTGTTCTCACTGCCAAACCTTAATTACCACAGCGATGTTACTGGCCATGTTAGTTACCATGTTAATTGCAATGATAAATGCTATATTAATTGCCATATTAATTGCCAAAACAATTGCTACAACGATGTTAATGGTCACCAGTTTCCTTCTCACTGTTAATTGCCATGTTAATTACAATGTTAAATGCTATATTATTTGCCATATTAATTGCCAGGATAATTGCTACAACGATGTTAATGGTCAGCATTTTCCTTCTTACTATTAACTGCCACAGTGATGTTAATGGTCAGCAGTTATGTTAATGACGATGTTAATTGCTACAGCGATGTTATAGGCAGCAGTTACCTTCTTAATGTTAAAAGACGGCTAGTTATTTTTGGGTACGGTTACTAGATAGAAAGCTTGTGTAATTTAATGGTTTACAAGTGTTATAATTGTAGAATTCACCATTGATATGGAGAATATGGTTATATATTGTTAATTGATAGTTAGATTGTAATTTGGGATTAATTCAGAAATTGCCCAATTAAACTGTGGTTAATGATTAAATGAGATTAGTGAGTGTTGACCAAAGTAGAGGTTAAACTTGTTAAATGAAATTTTGGTTAATGATTAAATTGTAATGCATAATTGTTGAATTTATTCGTAGTTGATGTTATTTAGATTGAATTTAATGCTTAAATTGTGATGTAGAATTGTCGAACTGATTTGTAATTGATGTTATTTGTTTGAATTTAATGACCAAGGTATAATGTAGAATGGTCGGTTGGATTGCGTTTAACGTTAATCTGATGATAAGTTAAAGACTAATTTATAATTTAGACTTGGTAAAATTAGATGGATAATCGATTCCAAAACAAATTATAACTGTTGACTAATTTAGACTTGATGTTTGGGTTGGGTGGATGACGAAGTCATGTCTTGGCTCGTGTCTTCCCTGGTATTCATCCCCTGGTGTCTTGTTGACTTGTTGTTGGGGTTTGGGCGTGGTTTTCTTATCGGTATTTGGTTCCTAGCGCATCGGATTATCTAGAGTCCTCAGTCTGGATAGCTTATGTTTGCGCCAAGGTTATTGACACGTATATCACCTGGGAACGGCATGATTCCTAATGAGGGGATCATGGCGCGCCCTATGGGATAGCGGCGAATGAGATCTTGGTCGGAGTAGGTGTGTTCTGTGTGAGTGTTGTCGAGCGTTGCAAGTTGCTTTTGGTGCATGGGTTGAATGCCATCAGTCGTTTGGTTCACGCGCCTTGAGTTTCTAGTCCTTGTTCATCTAGGTCATTATGTCGGGATGGGGATGTTGTCCCTTAGCTTGTAGGCATGGTCGTGTTTGTGTTAAGCGGGTAGTTGTTCCTCGTTATTCTGCGCATGTTTTGCCCAGTTACCCTTGTGCCTGTGTGTGGTGTCATAGTAGCATGTTGTCTGGACTGCGTGCTTGCGTTCGTCGTCAGTGGTGTGGTTAAATTGTTGTCATCGTCGTCTTCTTTCCTAAAAACAAATATATATATATATATATCACTTCTACTTCTCTTGTTGTCATAACGATGGGGTCGTTACATATGGTATCAGAGCGGGTTCAACCCGCGACTTGGGATCACTACATATTTTGTTGATATGATTTGATTATGATGTTGCTAATTAATTTTACTTGTATTCGTGCAAGTAATCATGGTTAGAGGACGTTGCGGAGGTAAACGATGGGGTGCTAGGGGAGGAGGCATGATGCCTCCAGTAGCATCCACGCCTGAGGGGTCTAATCCCCAGGGAGACGAACAGGTTGTCGGGCAAGAGTAGATAGCGGTGGGTGATGTGGTTGGTATGATGGGGTATTTTCAGTGGATTTCTGAAGAACTGATCATCCATTTGGATAGAGATGAGGCCAGGGCGTCGGCACCCCCTGAGGGTCCACCACGCGCTCTGGTTGGTACTGGTAGCATTAACCATGAACTCGAGAAGGTCAAATTTCCTAAGTTATTTGGTGCCCCAGACAGTGCAGCCACTGAGGCATGGTTAGAGAATATGGCGATGTGCTTTGCACTTCACGACTATACCTCCAACATGAAGGTCTGCATGGAAGTCTTTCAACTAAAGGGGAGCGCTCTTCTATGGTGGAAGACACTCCTGCCAAAACTGAACATGGCCATCGAGGACGTGTCATGGGAACTATTTGAGGAACGGTTCTGAGAGAGGTACATATCAGAGGAATTCATTGAGCGTCATCTCAACGAGTTCAATGCCTTACGACAAGGTGGTCATACGGTGCCCGAGTAAGAGGCCCATTTTATGGAGCTGCTCCGGTATGCTCCGCATCTTAACACTGAGAAACTTAAGGTCAACAGGTTCGTGTTCGGCCTTAATGGCAGCATACGTGCAAAGCTTAGGATTTTGATGCCTGAAACCTTGCATGATGTCATATAGAAGGCCCTCATAGCAGAGGAGGAGCTTATCAGTGGGGGTCAGAGAAGGACTCCAACAAGACCAGCAGGGCAGGTGTCAACTGGTGCGCAGCAGCATCAGACACTAGCCAGCATATGCTAGGATATTTTGGCTTCCAGAGGGGATCCACTTTCACTACACCTCGGCGACTGACGCCTCAGTAGCAGACACCTTATCGAGGAACATAGAATCAGCAATAGCATCGACCGCAATAGCAGAAGTTTAGGCCTATTCAATAGAACAAACCAGGATTCCAGGTTGGTGGGTCGTGATCTTCTACTTCGGGTACCAGGAGTACTGGACCGAGGAAGGGGTGTTGGACGTGTGGGGAGCCACACTACTAGCGTGATTTCCCAATGGAGAGGATTATAACATCTAGATCAGTCAGACCCACTATGGTGGGAGATTTGGGCAAGGCCCATCGGATTCATGCAGCAATGAATAACCACCAGGTAGAGAACCAGTTGACTATTCTCGAGATGTCAGGTATTGTCATTGACCATATCCTTAGTAGTTTGATAGATCCTGGTGCTACCGAGAGTTTAATTTTTGGTGCAGCACTAAAATGGATTAAGGTAAAGGCAATCGAACAGGATGAGTTTAGCTTTGTAGAGATGGCTTCTGGAGCCAAACAGAAGATTGGAGGAAAGGTTACGGGATGTACCCTTAACCTGGGAGAGTTTGTCACCAAGGCCAACCTGTATGTCACGATATTGATGTCATGATTGGTATGGACTGGTTGGAATCGCATGAGGCAATACTCAACTGTAAGATGAAACAGTTGAGCTTGGTCGATGAAGAGGGATAGATACATGTGATTGTAGGTCGAAACCAGGGAGTTTCCCTGAGGTTCATCTTTTCCTTGTAGCTACGGAAGAGCATGCTCAAGGGGTACAAGCTTTATGCGATCCTTGTGTTAAACAAGAAGGGAGTAGTGGAAGGTCTAGAACACCTTCTAGTGGTGAGAGAGTTTGCAGACGTCTTTCTGGAGGAGTTACCTGGTATGCCGCTGAAGAGGGAATTGGAGTTTACTATAGACCTAAAACTGAGGACTGAACCGATAGCTAGAACGCCTTATCGGATGTTGACCCCAGAGTTACAGGAGTTGAGAATGCAATTGAAAGAATTGCTAGACCTAGGACTGATACGTCCAAGTGTGTCACCATGGGGTGCGCCTGTTATTTTCATATGAAAGAAGGATGGGTCGTGGAGGCTATGCATTGACTACTGTCAATTGAACAAGGCAACGATCAAGAATTAGTATCCGTTGTCGAAGATTGATGATCTGTTCGATCAGATGAAGGGTGAGACAATGTTCTCAAAGATCGATTTGTGATCAGGGTATCACTAGCTACGGATCAAGGAGGATGATGTCCTTAAGACTGCCTTTAAGACGAGGTTTGGACATTATGAGTTCATTGTTTTATCATTTGGACTGACAAACGCCCCAGGGGTATTCATGAGTTTGATGAACGTGGTGTTCCATGAGTACTTGGACAAGTTCGTCCAAGTATTCATTGATGATATTTTGATTTACTCTCGGACGACAAAGGAGCATGAAGAGCACTTACACTTGGTACTACAGTGTTTGCGAGAGCACAAATTGTATGGGAAATTGTCCAAATACTCATTTTATCAATCAAGTATTCACTACTTGGGGCATGTCATCTCCGGCGAAGGTATCGTCGTGGATCCAGCAAAGGTTGAGGCTATTATGGAATGGCCTGTGCCGACGAATGTATCGGAAGTGCATAGATTCATGGGTTTAGTAGGATACTATCAACGGTTCATCGAGGGATTTTTGAAGATAGAAAATCCGATCACGGAATTGTAGAAGAAAAACAAGAAGTTTGTTTGGACCGAGAAATGCGTTGAAGAATTTCAAAGACTCAAGGAGTTGTTGACAATAGCATCGATACTAAAGGCCCCTAACATGGACGCGGACTTCTTGGTATGCACTGACACATCCAAGGAAGGCTTAGGCGGAGTCTTGATGCAAGACATTTGAGTGATCGCTTACATCTCGAGGGAACTGAGAAGGCATGAGGATAACTATGAGATGCATGATTTGGAGTTGTTAGTCATTGTATATGCCTTGAAGGTTTGGAGACACTACCTTGTTGGATGAAAATTTGAACTAAGGAAGGACCACTGTGGACTACATCACATCTTTACGCAAAGCGACCTGAACACGCAACAACGGCATTGGTCGGAATTACTTAGTGAGTACAACTTCGAGATTACTTACATAAAAGGAACAGTTAACCGAGTGGCAGATGCGTTGAGTTGGAGACCATGCATATTTTCAATGTTGCCTCTTCAGACGAATCTACGTGAAAATATTCTAACTTTACAATGTGATGATGACTGGTACAAGGAGGTCGAGGATTTTATCGGACAAAACACAATGATGGTACCAAGATTTGAAGGATTTATGTTTGACGACGATGGATTATTGAGGTTTAAAAATAGGATTTACGTATCGCTGAACGACGAGTTGAGGATGTTGATCCTAAGAGAGCCTCATAAAGTTGTATACATGGCTCACCCGGGAGTCACAAAGATGAGGGTGGACCTTAAACCCTTATTCTTATGGAAGGAAATGAAGGCAGACATAGTAAACTATGTGGCCAGATGTCTAGAATGTCAGCAGGTAAAGGATGAACATAGACACCCAGCAGGATTACTACAGCCAAACGCTATTCCGGAATCAAAATGGGAGGTTATTTCAATGGATTTTATTGTTGGATTGCCACTAACGGCAAGGAGACATTACTCGATTTTTGTAGTAGTAGACACTCTGATGAAGAGTGCTCACTTTATTCCTGTGCGTATGACGTATCAAGAACCTGACATAGCTAGATTTTTCATCAGTGAGATTGTGAGGCTGCATGGCATGCCTAAGAGGATTATATTTGATCAAGGATCGGTGTTTACTAGATGATTTTGGACGAGTTTCCAAGAGGCCTTGGGAACCCAACTTAACTCCAGTACTGCGTACCACCCGAAGACTGATGCGCAGACCGAACGAATGAACAATACCTTGGAGGACATGTTGCGCATGTATGTGATGGACCGACAAAAGCGTTGGGAAGAATTCTTACCACTGGTGGAATTCGCTTATAACAATAGTTACCAAGGCACCATTAATATGGTGCCTTTCAAGTTTCTTTATGGGTGACCGTGTCAGATTCCTTTGAGTTAGGATCGGCTTGAGGATAGGGTCCCGGTGGGACCAGAAGTGATCCAAGAAATGGAGGAGAAAATTCAAACAATAAGACAAAGGATTAAAGAAGCGTAGGATCGGCAGAAGAGTTATGTCGATGTGCACCGTGTCGATCGTAGTTACGAGGTTGGCGATCGAGTCTTCTTGCGGGTAAAACTGCATAAGAGTTTGATCAATTTTGGAAATGGAGATAAACTCTCTCCTAGGTTCATGGGACCTTTCGATATCGTGGAAAGAAAGGGGCCCGTGGCCTATCGACTAGCCTTGACGGATTCCTTGACGCGTATGCACGATGTTTTTCACGTATCTGTTTTGAGACATTATATTAGTGATCCTACACATGTTATCGACATGATTTCCTTGCGGGTATCGGACGAGGGGGCACTCACGGCTAAGCCGATCCGCATCTTGGATCATCGCATTCGACAGCTACGGCGTCAAACAGTAGAGCAGGTCAAGGTCTAGTGGGACAACTATAGACTGCACTCGACGACCTGGGAGGACGCATATGATATGTGCCAGCATTTTCCATTTTTGTTTGATAGATAGAATTATGATACTGTGATACACATTATTTTGGCACTTATACTATGAAACTTCGAGACAAAGTTTAGACCAAGAGGGGGTGTATGTAACATCCCGCTCTTGCGCACTGAGTGAACTTATTCTTTGAGGACACTTGTGCTCAAGTGATCCAGATTATTATGCTATTAAAACATTTGATTTTGATTATGAGGTGTTATGGGTTGATGTCATGTTGTTTTTCTGCATTGACATAGACAGGTGTTATTGACTTGGTTTTACTGAGTGTGTAGGATTTCGGACCTCGAGGATGCAGAGGCATCGATGGAACCCCTTGGACTCTGGATCGAGTCGGGAGTGAACTAATGGGGTTTGATTGTTTTATAGGTGATATTAGTGCATATAATTAGATGATATGATATGGATATATTTCTGACATGATTCATTGATGATGCAGGCTTACGATAGCTTTCCGACCAGACTCACATGTGGATTAGATGGGTCACGCTCGACTACCAGAGATGTTGAGGGAGAGGTGTGGATAGCAGCCCTGCCACAACCTACTACCACTCTCGTCGTGGCTCGAACTGTAGGTTAACGATTACTGAGTTCGAGAGGACCCACGATGTCATGAGGGAAGACTACGACAGTTTCTCACGATGATTCTAAAGGGCGCGCAATAAGGCAAGGGCCTTATTCCTTAGAGGCCATTAGTCTCCCACAATATCACCTGGCGGAGTATTGACTCCAAGGGTTTTTTATGTCTACCAAGTCAGTCAAGAGGCAAGTGGCACCCTTGGAGCATGTGGTGTGTCCTAAAGGGCACGTCGCACAAGAAAAATGGAAATAGGTGAGTGGCACCCTTGGAGCACGTGGTGCATCCTGAAGAGCACGTCGCGCAAGAGAAACAGAAAAAGGCGAGTGGCACCCTTGGAGCACCTAGTGCATCCTGAAGGGCATGTCGAGTGGTTATTTAATAATTGGATAAACCTAGATGGCTTTAGGACAAATAAAGTGTTAAGGAAGATTTAAAACCTTTCCCAAAAAAAAATAATGCCACCCAACCTAGGAAAATAAGGTCTAGGTCTAAATTTTATCTTTTAAAAAAATAAAAAATAAAAATAATATATATATATATATAATAATGATAATCTTCATTAATCTTGTGACAAGAAGGGGGTAAGCAATTAAATTGATTTATAAAATCTTTTGGGATAAAATTTAAAAAGGGGAAATAATTGTTTTACTTATTATGTTAATTTAAAATTTATTCATTAGAAAGAAAAAGGGAAAAAGGGTAAGTTTCTGCACTTGCCTTTTTGAGTTTAAATAAAAAGGGGAAAGAGGGAAATCTAAAATAATTAGGAAACTAGGAAAAAACAAGAAACATAAAAAGAAAAGGGAAACACAAGGAAAAATCAGAAAGTCTAACTTAGTAAGGTATCTAGCATTAAAGAACCTTCTAAATTAAACTAAACTAGTAAATTAATAATGGGGAAAGTCATTAAAACCTGTAAGGGAATTTGGGGACACCTAGGAGCGATTCTAGGAGTGACTCTAGGTGGGTGAGGGAAATAAGGGTAATTAATTAATTAAAGAAATTAGTTTTTGGAGGAATGAAGGGGATGGGTGACACATGCACGGGGAGGATTTTTATGAATTAATTTATTAAACATTAAATAAAATGGGATTTTGGGAAAGTAAAGGACTTCGAAACTCTATATAATGGAGGAGGAAAATGATGTTGGATCTCTTATGTTTTGTGTAACGTTACACTATAGAAATCTATACTTGACTGACTTAGCTTGTGGGAGTTGGGATACCCAGATCGGTGAGAAGTGGTAGCTCGGCCTTGCGAGGAGAGCTGGGAGCTAGTTGATTCTATGGATAGTGTGTGTCTCCCCTTTGTGGCTTGGGTGGCTAAGGGGGAAGAAGATTACCCCTAGCGTTGGTTGGGAGGTATCGATGAAGTCTCATCGGTCGGAAAGAGGGATTTGCACGAAGCGCGCTTGACATCAACTCAGAGCGGGCGATTGGGCAATGGTACACTTACTTTATTTCTGCATGGTATATTGTTAGTATGATTTATGCTTTTAGTTCAGCATGTTTAAATGGGTAAGGAAAATGATTGTCTTAGCATTCTAGTTGATGACTGAAATTTTCCCCATAGCCTATAGCTCGATGTGTACTGATTTCCCATGGCTTTCGACCCCTGCATGTCTTGACCGTCCTGTGGTTTATTGATTGAGATGATTGCGGTTATTTTTTCCTTCATCCTTAGCTCATCAGTTCGCGCTTGAGCAATTGGCCAGGAGCATGATCTACGGTCGTCACTTCGGTGTTAATAGAACTATGGATCTCAACGCCATGCTTTTCGGTGCGTGGATGATGAGCTAAGGATGTTCCTGTCAGTCGTCCACCTCTTTTGTTGTCCTTAGCTAATTGTTGTCTTGCGCCTTCTAGAAAAAAGTACCTCTGTGTATGGATTTCCTTGTGTCCTTGTTGGTTTATCTCTGCACTTGTTTTTGTTCTCCGCGCCTTAAGGGATTCACCATGGAATTTCTCTGTGTTTGGCTGATAAAGTCTATGTGATCATTTCAATGGCTTTCCCAAATGGATCCTTGTGTTTCTTTTTCTTGCCTGCGTTTTTCCCCTTGGTCACTCTAGCGATTTGCTTATTTATCAATGACAGTAGTTCCTTTCTGGGTGGTTGTATAGCAATTTGCTTATTTATCAATGACATAATTTGTGTAGTTCCTTTCTGGTGTGGTTGTGTAGCAATTTGTTTATTCATCAATGACAGAAATTATGTAGCGTTCATTTTGGTGTGTTTTGCCCAACGTTTTTCCTTTTAATTGATGACGGCGATGAAGTTTCCTTATGGTGCGTTTTGGGCACAGCAATTTGCATATTTAAATATGGATAGCAATGAATGTCCTTCTGGTGTGTCCCTGTACACGTTTTTCCATTTAAAATGAGACTGAGTTGTTGTTGAATGCCCACGATTTTTCCATTTAAAATGTGACTGAGTTGTTGTTGAATGCCCACGATTTTTCCATTTAAAACGTGACTGAGTTTGTTGTTAAATGACCATGTTTTTACCTTTTAAAAGTTGACTGAGTTTGTTGTTAAATGACCACGATTTTTCCATTTAAAATGTGACTGGTTTGTTGTTGAATGCCCATGATTTTTCCATTTAAAACGTGACTAAGTTTGTTGTTAAACGACCACGTTTTTGCCTTTTAAAAGTTGATTGAGTTTGTTGTTAAATGTCCACGATTTTTCCATTTAAAATGTGACTGAGTTGTTGTTGAATGCCCATGATTTTTCCATTTAAAACGTGATTGAGTTTGTTGTTAAACAACCACATTTTTGCCTTTTAAAAGTTGACTGAGTTTGTTGTTAAATGACCATGATTTTTCCATTTAAATTGTTGACTGTGGTTGTTGGAATGACCATGAATTTGCCATTAAAAAGATTGATTGAGTTCATTGTTGAAGGGACACGAATTTTCTAGTTAGATTGTTGATTGTGTTTGCTAGAATGGACATGAATTTGCCTTAAATGTTAACTGAGTTCGTTTTTGAATGACCATGAGTTGATCCTTCTATAGTTTTGTATTGTCCTTTTTATTCTCCTTATCATTGAGTGTATACTCAGCGTTCTCACTTCCAAACCTTAATTACCATAGCGATGTTACTGGCCATATTAATTACCATGTTAATTGCAATGATAAATGTTATATTAATTGCCAGAACAATTGCTACAGCGATGTTAATGGTTAGCAGTTTCCTTCTTACTGTTAATTGCCATGTTAATTGCAATGTTAAATGCTATATTATTTGCCATATTAATTTCCAGGACAATTGCTACAGCGATGTTAATGGTCAGTAGTTTCCTTCTTACTATTAACTGCCGCAACGATGTTAATGGTCAGTAGTTATGTTAATGACGATGTTAATTGCTACAGCGATGTTATAGGCAGCAGTTATCTTCTTAATGTTAAAACACAACTAGTTATTTTTGGGTGCGGTTACTAGATAGAAGGCTTGTGTAATTTAATGGTTTACAAGTGTTATAATCATAGCATTCACCATTTATATGGCGAATGCGGTTATATATTGTTAATTGATAGTTAGATTGTAATTTGGGACTAATTCATAAATTTCCCAATCAGACTGTGGTTAATGATTAAATGATATTAGTGAGTATTGACCAAAGTAGAGGTTAAACTTGTTAAATTAAATTGTGGTTAATGATTAAATTGTAATGCATAATTGTCGAATTGATTCGTAGTTGATGTTATTTAGATTGAATTTAATGCTTAAATTGTGATGTAGAATTGTCGAACTGATTCGTAATTGATGTTATTTGTTTGAATTTAATGACCAAGGTATAATGTAGAATGGTCGATTGGATTGTATTTAATGTTAATCTGATGATAAGTTAAAGACTAATTTATAATTTAGACTTGCTAAAATTAGATGGATAATCTACGCCAAAACAAATTGTAGTTGTTTACTAGTTTAGACTTGATGTTTGGGTTGGGTGGATGATGAAGTCGTGTCTTGGCTCGTGTCTTCCCTGGTAGTCGTCCCCTAGTGTCTCGTCGACTTGTTGTTGGGGTTGGGCGTGGTATTCTTATCGGTATTTGGTTCCTAGCACATCGGATTATCTAGAGTCCTCGGTCCGAATAGCTTATGTTTGCACCAAGGTTATTGACGCATCTATCACCTGGGAACGGCATGATTCCTGATGAGGGGATCATGGCGTGCCCTGTGGGATAGCAGGGAACGAGATCTTGGCCGGAGTAGGTGTGTTATGTGTGAGTGTTGTCGAGCGTTGCAAGTTGCTTTTGGCACATGGGTTGAAGGCCTTCAGGCGTTTGGTTCGCGTGCCTTGAGGTTCTAGTCCTTGTTCGTCTAGGTCATTGTGTTAGGATGGGGATGTTGTCCCTTATCTTTTAGGCATGGTCATGTTTGTGTCGAGAGGGTATTCGTTCCTCCTTGTTATTGTGCACATGTTTTGCCCAGTTTCCCTTTTGCCTGTGTGTGGTGTCATAGTAGCCTATTGCCTAGACTGTGTGCTTGCGTTCGTCATTAGTGGTGTGGTTAAACTATTGTCATCGTCACCTTCTTGCCTAAAAAAGAAAAAAAAAATCACTTATGCTTCGCTTCTTGTCGTAACGATGGGGTCGTTACACCTAAGACTGCATTTAAGATGAGATTTGTACATTATGAGTTTACGGTTTTACCGTTCAATTTGATGAATGCCCCGGGCGTATTCATGAGTTTGATGAATGGGGTATTTCATGAATACTTGGACAAGCTAATTCAATTATTTATCGATGACATACTGATTTATTCTCGGATGAAAAAAGAGCATGGCGAACACCTGAGATTGGTTCTACAATGTCTAAGAGAAAAAATATTGTACGGGAAGCTATCGAAATGTTATTTTTACCAATCAAAGATTCATTACTTGGGACATATCATATATGGAGAAGGTATCGTGGTGGATACAGCGAAGTAGAGGATATTATGGAATGGCCAGCTCCGATGAACGTACAATAAGTACATATCTTTATGGGTTTAGTAAGATATCACTAACGATTCGTCGAAGGTTTTTCGAAGATAGCAAATCCAATCACAGAATTGCAGAAGAAAAAAAAGAATTTTGTATGGATTCAGAAATGTGTGGAAGCATTTCAAACGCTCAAAGAATTGTTAATGACAACATCGATACTGAAGCTCCCCTACATGGACAAAGAATTATTGGTATGCACGGACGCATCCAAGGATGGCTTAGGCATATTTTTGATTCAAGACGGTCGAGTGATCACTTACACTTCAAGGAAATTGAGAAAACATGAGGAGAATTATGCAATGCATGACTTGCAGTTATTAGCAATTGTATATTCCTTGAGAGTATGGAGACATTATCTGATTGGATGAAAATTTGAATTAAATACAGATCATTGTGGATTGCAGCATATATTTACACAGAGTGACTTGAACACGCAATAAAGGCATTTGTCAGAATTACTTAGCGAATATGACTTTTATATTTCATATGTTAAAGGAACGGTGAATAGAGTGGAATATGCATTGATTTGGAGACCACACATATTCTCGGTAATACCTCTTAAGACGAATCAACGATAAAATATTCTAGCTCTACAAATTGACGATGATTGGTACAAGGAAGTTAAGGCTAATACCATAGAAGGTACCATGATGGTACCAAAGTTTGAAGGTTATTCTTTGGACAGCAATGGATTGTTGAGATATAATGGTAGAATATGCATACCACCTAACGATGAATTAAGAGGCTTGATCTTAAACAAATCTCATCGAGTAGTTTACATGGCTCATCTGGGATTCACGAAGATGAAGCTAGACCTTAATCCTTCATTCTTTTGGAAGGGAATGAAA
>SNQJ01S0035641.1:64832-93927 GCA_010110895.2 Picea sitchensis | reverse complement strand
GTCTCTTCACTGGTAGGGTCGACTTCTCAATCTGGGTGGGTAAACCCACCTTTATTATATTTCTGGGTCTCTTAATTAACTGTTGGGGCCGACTTCTTATTCTGCCTATTATAATTGTCTTTTGACCAATCTGCAAAAGGGGATTTGGCCTATTACAATATCTAACATGATCAATCCACAATGGGGATTGATCCTATGAATAAAATATCAATAATAATAAGAATACTCTTTGCAGTTACATTATTTCAACAAGAATGACACCATGGGCTAGGTGGATGGTCTATAAGCCTCCCAAGGCCATCGCCCAGGTGAGTGAAGGTAGGGCTCGTCCGTCTAGGGTATGCCAGAGTGCCTCCAAGGCAACAACTTCTTTCTTCAATGTGCAAATTAGTCATCCCTGTCATGCCCCAGGGTTGGGGCTTCAACGTCCATCCATGGGCTTCAGACCCTCATGAAGGTCCGAACCGGTCATTTCCTCATGAATATTCGTCTACCAGGCAAAGTCCTACAGAGGCAACAAGTACGCCCTCCAGGGGTTCATAAGTCACAAGGATCATAGCATGTAAATCACATCCAATAATTAAATCACCCGAACATGTGCATCAAACACCCTTTAATCCCAAACAAATGCTCAAAGACATTATGCAATTTAACAAGTTTAGGTTTGGAGAGGGTCTCAGGGTGTCCTATTGGGCTAATCCCCCTTAAGTTCGGGGTGTTTCCCAGGTGGAGTCTGGTCCAAGTCATGCGAGTGTATGAGGTGGCATGGGATAAATATTTGGGCATGGGGTGCATGTGATAACAGGGAAATGTATAGTCTTACCTGTGGGTGCCTTTGTGGAGGGTGAGCTGCACCTTGTCATGGATGCAAATGTTTCCTAGCCCATTCATTGCCATTTATTCTTAGCTTTCTTTCTTTTGATCTTTTTCCCTTGTGCTACAAGGGAATAGTTGAGGGCCACCGACCTGGCTTGGTGAGTAGAGGTGACAATGTCATCCACAAATCAGTTCACGTAAATGAGAAGGTTGGCTCATAATGAGACCCCCTTTCTCTTGGTTATGCCACCAAGAGCCACTACCCTGGGTTGGTGACCAGATAGGTGGTAATGTCATACCGCTACATGTCCATGGTCATGATAGGTCGACTCGTGATGAGACCTCCTATCCATCAACTAATACCTTGAGTGTTCATGTTATTTTGTGGGTCCCCATTTCTTACTGAGAAGCTTTTCACTGCTTTCTCGGGGATGCCTGGGCGAAGCATCTCGAAGGTTTCAAAATTGGCTTTTAACTCTTGCTAGCTACATTTACCCTCTGGGCCTTTAGCCCCTTCTTCCCACGAGGTAAGGTACAACCCTTTCTAGTCTATCCAATTCCAATGCCCAAAAAGAAAGGGGAAATGGAAGGAATAAAGATGGAAAGTGGTAAGTATGGAGGGAACGAATGATGACTCTTCAAAGATCCACCTAGTAGCAACCCATCCTAAAGGGAAATCAACTTACTAGGGCACTGTGTCACCCTCGCAGGTTTAAACAAGGAAAAGAGCATAATTTCCAAGCAAACGTCATGAAATGAAGAAGGATTCAATACAACATGTTCAAGTGCTTCAAATATCAGAGTGATACATACCATGATACCTGGACTCATTACCTCATGGAGCAAGACCCACTGCCACTTCAGGACCATGCCAGTGTGATGGATGCTACTGCTGACGATATGTGGACTATACTTGAAGAAAAGAGGGGTCCTCCGGGGCTATTCTTAGGCCGTCCGACTCTCGACACTCCATGTCTGGAACGTGTGGGCCTCAAGACACGATCTCCTTAGTTATCCCTAGGCTAGGGGATAACAGGGGGAAATCCCTAATAAAAATTAGAAATTCAATTTAAAGAAGTGACGATGCCTTAAGTATTGTGGGTGATGGAGTCAACGGTAAGGAGGAAATCAATCAGGTAGGTGATAGGCTGGAGACCTATCGATTCAAAGAATTACACATTAAAAAAGCCAAGCACATCGATAAACAAAGACTAGTTGCCAACATAATATCACTTTTATTTCTGGAGCTGCATGTTTAACAACTTCCATAAATTTTAGCTTCACCCTCAAAGTGATGAAAGGGACGAAATTATCAATTTCTCAACACTTTAATCTCATATTAGATAGGGACATGGTCACATGTACACTGCGTGAGAGACTTCTAAATCTCATTCACCAACTGACTTGATTGCAATAACATACAAGGACTAAGAAGGGTGGAAAATGGAGAAGAGAAATAGAGGGACTCAAGAACCACTTGTTACCTCACAAACTAGCACTTAAAGTTAAAGTCCAAAAGAGTATTGCTAGCCTAACAACAACTAAAGAGGGAGGCCAATGTCACCTCACCAACCCTCTTCACACTTTAGGCTGGCTCTCCTCCAACACAGAGGGGGCTTCCCTAGAATAGGATTGATAGAATTTTAGGCAATGAATTTCAAGGTGAAATGAAGAGTAAATTCCAACAAAATAGTTTGATGTGTTTAGTAATTATAGTGGATGAATGAATTAGAGACTAGTGTCTTTTCATTGGGAAAACAGAGTCACATCAAGGCTCATGGGAGGCTATCCTATTGAGGAAAACAAGGCAATTGAGGTTGAAACGTACAAGCTACAAAGACCTTTTCCTTGCTGTCCCAAATTGCAGAAATGCAACTAGAAAGATCACAAAAGTAGACGAACTACTACACTTATGAAGATTATGATTACTTGGAATGAAATGTATGTGAATTTAACCAAGAGTAGAGAAAGAATGCATCCATAACAACATCCCAAGGATAACATAAAGGAAAAAGGAATACACCTACCAAATTCACCACTCCATAAACATTTGTCAAGATAATTCCAACAATATGAGAGAGCATTAAGATCTACAAGACATCCTCATCCACAAAGCATTTTCATTAATCCTCCAAAGTCATCCAATAGATATTCAACTAAGATCCAAGATATATCTCCCAAAATCTACCATACATCAAATGGAGAGAGCAAACCCTTATATAGGTTTTAGCTCTATCTCCTCAATAATAAAGAAGTATTTGTTTTCCTAGATCCATTAGTTCTTAAGGAATAACATTAAAATATCATTTTCAACAACTTCTTTACTAAAAGTAGCAACGAGTTGTTGAGATAAACTTTCTTTTCCAAGAAGAAACAATAAAATATCTAAGGAAAACAATACAATAATGCTCTCATGTAACCAACTCTATGAGACAAGACAATATTACTAAAATAATGTTGGTTATGCCAAGTGTCTTCTCCAAAGTGGTTGACCATGTCAACAAGCTCCAATGTGTGCTCTCAAACTCCTCCAAGGTAGGTTGCTCCTCTAACAGCCTCCATAAATGAACAGTAACCAACTCCCAATGGCATGTGTGGTCAAAATGAGGCGAGGGTTTTAAAATGACAAATTTGAATTTGCCATAATTACCTTAATATTTATCAGATTCTTTGTTATAACCACTTTTTGAAAATGCCACCGCCACTTTGCATCTAATGGCATTGATTTGGTAGCAAGCGGGGCACTCTATGAAAAGATATTCGTTGATAATCTATCACCAAAAGTACCCTCTCACACGTGTAATCTAAAAATAGTAAGAAGACCAAGTTATAACTAGGTACAAGTGGCACGTGCGTGTGCTCCAAGACAAAATGCACCATCGAAGAGCATTGATAAATGTGCCAAAGATATCCAAAGAAGGCTTGACCCACAATGAAGATGAATAAGAATCCCACATGTGTGCATGCATGCTAAAAGAAGACCAAGTAATAAGTAGGTACAAGTAGCACGTGTGCATGCATGCATGCATCTCCCAGGCCCTATTGACTGCCATCATGCCCCTATATGAGTCGGTTCTTGGTCGTCTCTGCACAACTCACGACATGTCAGATTTCATTAGTAGTATCATTTGGGTTAAACATGGTTGGCCTATTCCCCACATTGTTTGGGATTTGTATTGATGAGTTAGAGGCCTTTCTTCATGAGCAAATCTAGGACAACGACAGGTGCCTCCTCCACCAGGTTTTGATATCCATCTTGCTTTTCGTTGATGATGTGGTCCTCCTAGCCTCATCTCTAGAGGGGTTATAGAGATAGTTGGATGCCTTAGCTCTCTTCTGTGACCTTCGACAGTTGATGGTCAACCTAGGTAAAACCAAGGTTATGATCTTCAATGGGTCGAAGAAGACTGTAGACCCTCGTTTCTTCTTCAGAGGGGAGGAGATTGAGATCATCGGCACCTATGCATACTTGGGAGTACAATTCTTAGGACCCCACTTCAGTTTGCGATCGACCCTCCAACCTCAGGAGTCAGATCACCAAGGGCTACGGATCTTTAGCCCAGTTGACCACCTATTTCAACTAGGGGGTCAACTTCATATACCATGAAGATATGTACCTAGTGGTACAACCAATTTGAAGACTTTTGGCTCAACAGGGCAAATTTTGCCCTCGACACGTTTTTCTATGTACTCCGAATGTCCGCTCCCCTGCGTGGGATAATATTGTAATATGCTAGCATGAGTCAATTTTTGTCTAGGTACCTAGGACTTTATCATTAGGGAAGTCCTTTCATCGGTTGTTTTTTTTCCTCGGGTAATTAATCTTGCTTAAATGCAATTTTAATTATCCTCGAGTTTTTCACTCACATAGATCCTCCAAAGTGGTGAAAGGTGTTCTAATGATCGAGCCCTATGGATGACTAAGGTTTGGAAGTGTTGTAAATGACCATGCTAGACATCTCCTAGAGTCTTGCGAAATTCGGTTCAATTTTGATAGGATTTTTTAAATAATTAAAATTCCCGCAAACTGAGATTTTTTAATTATTTTTGATGTAAAATGTAAAAAAGTGGTCCTTGGAGATTTTGTCTAGGGGTATGAGTACTCAAATCAAATGGTTTATGAACCCCTACACCCTTGGACCAAGTCTCAACTCATTTGGACGAGTTTTGCTAGGTCATTGTCCACGAGGAGTCCAAGTCGGTCAAAAATCAACAAATAATTAGCTAAATTAGAATAGCCAAATTTTGTAAAAGTGACTAAAGTCATGAGAGAGAGTGGGAAAAGGATTCCTAATGTATTTCCTAAGTTGGGAAAGTGATTTTCCACTTAGAAGAACCCCCCTTGCTAAGCCAACAACCTCAAGTGATCATTTCCTAAGAAGAGGGGCGCCCCCTTGCTCATGAACACATGGAAAATTAAAAATAAAGCAAGAGGGTACCCAAAACTTTGGTAGTACCCCCCTTTGACCCTAACATCATATTAGATGAGTGGGAAAGGTGTTTTCCCCCTTCCCCACTCAACCTTTAAGCCTCACCCACTCACTAAATCCTAAAAGTGTGCCCCCCTTGAAGAGACACTCCTCCCTTGGATGTGTGACACTTGGAGCCCATCCAAGAGGGGTCTTCCCTCTCCCTCATCTATAAAAGAGTGCCTCCCTTCCTCATTTCTTCATCTATTCTCATTGCAAGTCTATCATGCCAAAATTTCTCCCATTCTTCTCCCTCTCTCTCCCATTCTCTCATTGGAAGTCTTGCTACAAGTATTTGTAGCAACATTTTGGAATAATAAAGGAAGCTTTGGAGGATCTATTGTGTGCATTGGGAGTCTTCTTGGTGCTCTTCATGGTGTTCTTGTGAGGTGATATTATGCATTTTGTTTCTTGTATTTTTTGCATTCACCAGTTTAACTTGGAGACCCAAACAAAGTATTTTGCTTGAGAATAATTAGTAGTAGTATTACTATTAGTTTTTTGGTAGTTTCTTTTAAATCAAGCAAAGTATTTTGCATGCTTTTTAGATGCTCTCACCTCCTTGTGTCTTGTGTAGCAAAAGATATACTTATTTGCAGGTCACTAGAAGATTGGAGGAGTGATTTTCAGAGTGGGAAACTCACTCATTCAATCGACCAAAGTTTCCATTATTTTCCTCTTCTTGTATCCACCATTTTCTTCTCTTTCATAAGCATTCTTTTTCTCTAGAATATTCATTAAAAAATCACTTTTATATTCAGAATTTCTCTATTTAAATTTCTGTTTCATTGTGCTAACGGAAATTAACAAGATCATTGGTGTTTGTAGCATTTTCTAGCAAATATAGTTTGCTGATTTTTATGCAGATTTTCAACAACTAGGAGGTGCTACTTGTTTTGAGCCCCCAAGACACTCAAAATACATTCTAAAGTTAGGATATCAATTCCCCTTTCATCTTCTTCCTCTAAAGCATTGTAAGCAACCCAAGAGAGTCTCTTGGGTTTGCCTTCTCTCAAGTAAATATAAAAATCTGATATTGTAATAAGTTAGGAAATATTGCCCACACCTTGCAAAGAGATTGGCCTAAGCCATCCTTGCAATATCGTGAAGGCTAGATTTAAATTTATGTTGTTGCATTTATTTTATTGCACCCACCTTGGCCAAAACGATAGGCTTGTCTTCCACATGTGCCATTGTTGTGGGGTTGCTCTTTAATTTCCAAGTCATTTAAATTCTTTGCTATACCCACCTTGGCCAAGGCCCAAAACGGTAGGCTTTTCCTCCACTTGTGCCATTGTTGTGGGGTTACTCTTTGATTTTCCAAGCAATTTAAATTATTTATTTTTGCCCACACCTTGCAAAGAGATTGGCCTAAGCCATCCTTGCAATATCGTGAAGGCTTGTCTAATATTGCAATTTATTGCAAAGTAATCATATTTGTGCTTCACCTCTACCCCATATTCCCTCCCCTTGCCACTTAATGGATCCTGGGTAACTAAGAAAGGGAAAAGGATTGAACAGTAGTTTAATTAGGCATCCAATTGTTATTGTTCCCACCACCAAAAGGGTGACTTGGGAGGCTACAGGGGGTTGAAGTTGGGGACGGCTTCGTGGAACTATGTGTCCTCCTTGCTTGAGCGCCCAAGCATTTCGGATTTGACCTGTGGAGCTAGGGAAGGGCCTTGTTTGCTCTTCTTCTTGAGCACCCAACAATTCCTTTTGGTTGAGGGGATAACAATTTGGGGTAGTCACATAGTCTAGGCTTGTATCTATCACACTTTAATCCCCCTAATTCAAGAGAGACTCAAAATTGATTAAAATCAACCAACTACATTCACAACATTGCACTTCAAGTTTAGTTATTTACTTTCAAAACAATCTCACTTTTTCAAGTCATACAATCTTACATTTTAAGTAATTTACTTTCTATGTGATTTACTTTCCAAGCAATCTCGTGTTACAAATTACTTTCTTTCAAGCACTTTCTTTCATTGTGAATATTTACATGTACTAGAGATTCTTACTTTTGGTTGAAAGCATTCTTTGTTCATTTGGGAATAATTGTCTAAAGCTCATAGGATTTCACTATCTAGTTTATTGTGTAGATATTTCATGTCTTGTTTCATACTGTAGATATATATTTAATTGCTCATCTCAATAAGCAAACTTTGGGTATATTTTAGGCACTGGTCTATTCTACTGTATTGTAAAGAAAAGGTTTGTCTGTCATTAAAGGAACCACATTTGCATTGTTTGCTTGTCATTGGGTTGGGTCTCCCTAATAAAAACCAAATTAACTCCTAGATCATTAATTAAAACTTAACATAGTTAAGTAGGGTCTACCCCCTTTGGCTTCCCTAGGAGTGAGCCTAGACATAAGAGGTCTAGATCGAGGTGACATTGGGTCTAGACTTAGGCTTGTGCCTCTAAGGACACACCAAGTGGGTTGGAGACTTCTCCACGTTAGTAGGTGTGTGTAAGGACGACAACAAGCTTTTCTCGAGAGGCAGTGTTTCCGCCACCATTTTTAGGACATCTCATCCAAGATGCCCATCATGGACTCCCTTATCCGATCCATTGTTCTCTATGGCTCAAAGATTTGGGGGCCTTCCTTACTGGAGTTTGATTGGGCCTCAGTTGAGAGAGTCCAAACCCTCCTCCTCCGACGCATCATTAGATGCAAGCAGATAGTTCTTTAGCACATCATCCTGGCAGATTTTGTGGCTCGCCCCTTTCGACTTGAGATAGTGTTTGGACTAGTCTTTTTTCTGCATCGCATCTGAAGCTTCACTGACTCAGCGAAGGGGCGAGACTGGTACCCATACTTAGCCTATTGCTCTTTTGAGACCATTGCCCTCTCTAGTCCATTGGGCTAGGCTCGAGGCCGTTTCATAGGGGTTTCAGATCTTTTAGAGTCCGTGGGCAATTAGATAGATCGTCTCCCTCCAAGATATTCCTTGGACGCACCTGGACAACTCCTACCGACTAGATAGGTGTTGAACAAGATCATCAGGGATGACATTTACATGCAGTTTATCCAGATCACTTGGGTTAACCCTCCTGGTGGGTTACACCCAAAGATGGCCTTTTACATCGAGCACTTCTTGGAGCTTAGAGATGAGTTCATCGTTAGACCACAATATACACTTTGCGACTGGATACACGCTCTTCACATTCCTCTAGGGCCTAGACCAATTCAGAGTGGGCTCTCATAGACTTGGGGTGGAGACAAACCACTAGATCGATTGACCAGACATGATCTGTTAGCTATGCCAACGACAGGAGGTCGAGATTGAGGAGCACTTCATCTTTCGTCGCCCCATCTATGATGAGATTAGGGAGCAATTTCATTGCTTATTCAAGGGGACTCAGACCCTCACTAGCTTCTTTGGGTATCATGATCAGTGGTGCTTAGCCTTATACATACAGGAGGCCCTCAGGCTCCGAGCCCATACTCTTCAGCCTCCTATGAGACCAGACCCTGCTCGACGGATCATCTCCTTCTTCACGGTGCTACCCTCAGGAAGGGCCACTAAGAGACAAACTGACACCATTGCAGCTCTAGACTTCAGATCAGTGTGGATCCGTGGGACCTTCCCCTGTCCCACAAGATTTCAGCAACATGACCAAACCAAATCCCTTCCCAGGAGACGGATGAGATCCCCTAGGCCTCATCGGTGTACTACCTCTTCTAGTCAACAACGTAGTGGACGATCTAGACATCCCACCAACTCCCCCTCTAGACATCCTACTATACTCAACTTTCTTCGTTCGGCCTCAGACGGTAGGAGAGATGGGTCCATTGCGTGATAGATCTATTTCATTACCTCTGGTTCCTCTTGTTCCTAGATATTCTCCTATGGTACATTTCCTCTTCAGAGCAGGTCTCTAGGCTTGGGGCCAAGGGTTGTTCATGCCTCAACTTAGATCTCACTCCCTACTACTATACTTTACTTCACTTTATTTTCTGCATCTTGCCTTTTATAGGAGACCTTTTGGCACTCCTGCTTTTTAATGGCATCATTGTACTCAACAGTCCCTTTGACCTACTTTTGTGGTCATTCGTTGGACATTAATAAAATTATCTTATCTTATCTCACATGTGCTAAATAAAAACTCCATGATGTGGTCTCCAAGGTGTAACCATTTCCTCAATAAATGTGCACATGTTCTTGGTCTCCAAGGTGTAACCATTTCCTCAATAAATGTGCACATGTCTAAGAACAAGGAGGAAGAGGTCAACATATCAAATAATAATCCTCAATCCATGTGTAAGGAATATATACATGCCAACTAACTCCATGGAAGAGGGGATGACCCCATCATCAAGCAATATACAAATAAAT
Organism: Picea sitchensis; assembly: GCA_010110895.2. Classification (NCBI taxonomy): domain Eukaryota; kingdom Viridiplantae; phylum Streptophyta; class Pinopsida; order Pinales; family Pinaceae; genus Picea; species Picea sitchensis. The sequence goes on along the minus strand of SNQJ01S0035641.1, from coordinate 84,296 downwards.
ATAAATATGCCTCCAAATGTGTGCCAATAGAGGGAGCTCTCCACCAAAGTCAATGCTCCATGCCATAGTAAAGCCATCCAAGTATTAATATGTAGTATACCTAGGGAGGTAATATGGGGTACCTAGGGAGGTACCCAATTGGAATGTGGTTATGTATTATTATGGTGACCAATTCTAATAAACAAGGCCCATGTAATAGTGTGAACATAATAAAGGTAAGAAGGCTTTCTAGAAGGTTCTACCTACTAGAATATTCCTAGAAGATAGAGAGAATGTTATATAAAGAAGTGTAAGCAATGGATTCAAGCGTAGTGAAGAATATTGTTATTGTAGCAAGCAAGTATTGCTTGGGAGTGCATTCCTTCCGTAAGGAATAATATATGGTGTTACCCTACCTCAAGGGTTTTGACTATTTCTTGTGTTCAATATTTTGGTGAATGGTTTGGTTTATTCTTGTTGAGATTAAGAGTTATTTCTGAAGTTATATTTGTAGATCTATTGAGGAACAACCCCCAAATAGGTTAGGGCACTCACAACATAGGCTTAATCCAAGCTCAACCACGCCAAATAAAAACTATTGAAGGACTAAAAAACACCAACACATGAGGAGCAATAATTAATCACCAAAACTTAGGGAAACCCTTAGTTGATGGGTTCCCTATCTTGAAATGCACCAAGGGTCAATCAAATATGTGAGCAAATGCTAAGAAAAACTCTCTAATGCCCATCATATGCTAGATTTGAGCCTCCAACCATTGAAAACATGCCATACCACCATGATGAATGTATCCATCAATAATTACTAGGGTGTTCCATCAATAAGAGCCATAACGTCCCACATCATCATTTTCCACCCCTTGGAGGGCTAGACCATCATTCATATGTGCAAGGAGTAATACTATGATACTAATGTAAGTCATATAAAGTAGCAAGCATCATCATCAACTATCCGCTAGCATGCTGATCAATCAACAAAAGATGTTCAACCATGAAGAGAGAACCAAACCACGACAATCCATCACAAAGGAGAAATGAGTCTCCTCCAATCCAAGGTACTCAAGCAACCCAAATGAAGTACCATCCTCATGAAGCTATAATCTTGCAAATCCTTGTATTGTGTGATGAAAATCACATGTGTAATCCTCATGCTATATGAGGGGTAACGACTGGCTCCAACATGGGGACATGTACTCTTCACGAGAGTGCATGAGAACCTTAGAATCTCTGGTGGTACTTGTTGAGAAGTTTTTTAAAAGCCAAGATAAAACAATGTGCCGAGATGCATACATATACACATCTCTAGACACCACATATAATATCCATATAGTCCATTATATCAAAATTGACATTACATGAGAAAAAATGGCATAAGCCAACAATGTCAAATATAGTACGAAAATAAACCTAGTGCTCATGAATGTTGAACTTATTCTTCCTAATCTAATGCTCTCAAGAGCTTATTCCTTCTACACCTACTCTAAAATAAAGAAGCACAAGAGCTAGGTGAAATCATAGAGCCAATGCAACCATTCTAATTCTTTATCTAAATCATAAGCTCTCCCATTGTGTTTGACAATAAACCAAAACAAGGCTATATAAATATGTAGCAATCGTGAGCTGAAACATACATCAATCTATGGCTGAAAAGTGAAAGGAAAGTAAGCTTATGACAATGGAAAATAGCATGGTAATCATCATGCCAAACTTGGCATGTATCCACAAGCTTGCTCTATCCATTTTTGAATAGGGCTAATCTGCAATGTGAAGATGGCAACCCATCCTTACTCCACCAAAAGTCTTCATGATGTATCATATGCCTCTCAGAAGGCTAATCTTCTATACTCCAAGAAATAACTTCTTTGGCTCCATGGACAACATCAAACACATATCCATTCAACCAAGCTTGAGGTGGCTCCATAGAAAATCTGCAAAATACTTCTTGGCTGTCCTCCAGCAAACATGTAGATGAATTATGAGACAAAAGTTGAGATCTGGAAATTTTTTTAGCTCCCAACTTAAGGCTTGTTGCCCCTATTTATATGGCTGAAAGTTTCTGCAACAAACCATAAATTGAAAGTTCTTTTGCCCCATGCATATTTTAGCATTAAAAACATATCTCCCAACTGGATTTTCATACATGAATTTGGAGAAAAATGAAGAAAGATTTGGCTGGAAATTTCTGCAATAAACCAATCAAACCCCATGCAATTTACAACCCCCAAAGGATCCTCTAATGCTGATTTTTCATACATAAATTCATCAAAATCTGGAAGAAATGATGGCTAAATTTTTTCTGAATTTTCATCATTGAAATCATACCTTTTAAACTGCAAAAAATCTTCCCTATCTATGAGACAATGTTGTTGGAATTTTTTTGCATTTTTTCCAACAAGATTTAGCTAAATGTTTTTTGAACTTGGCCTATCATAACAATACCCACTAGGCTGAAAGATATCTCCATTATCAACATCAAAATCATGCCTCATAAATTGAGAAAATTCTGCATTGTCAACATCAAAATCATGTCCCATAATTTGAGAAAATTTTGCATTTTTCACCATACAAGAAGGATGGAAATTTCTGCAAAATATGATAATTTGAAAAGCGTGCTTCCCTAAACAAATTTGAGCCCCCAAAACATATGCTTCAACTGGAAGTTATGTAGAAAAATAGAAAAAGGTGAATACATATATGGCTGGAAAAAAATGGACATTCCTGACCGAGAATATGCCTCATATTGCAATAAATCTGTAAAATCCATTATCAAATATGGCTGAAAAAATACTACTATGATTTTCTGCAAAACATTCCACCTTATGTGGCTGCCCAAGATGCTCAAAATCTGCAATATTAGCTTCATTCTCTTGACTGCTCTCTTATTCACGTGGAGCTGCAATAGAATCTTCAATAACCTCATGCAATTCATTCACAAACTCATCTTGGCCTAACACACTGTATTTTTCTTTAGCATATTCAACCAAAAATATCCATGCTTCCTTTTTATTCAAGAGAGGCCTTTGAAGGGTCCCTCTCTTATGCAAACATCATATCATCCAACTTTCTCTTTTTGTCTTTACAAATTTCAACCCAAAGAAACACATTATTGAGTCCTTCCATTTGATCCTCTACATCAATCCAAATTTCTTGAAAAACTATGAGGAGATAACAAAATGAGGATATTTCATTTGGATTAAGATTACAATACCATTCTCTTGCATCCCTTTTCATAAAGAGTGCAAACATTTTCATAATCAAATGTTCATGGACAAAATTAAAATTTTCAATAAAATCCATGAAACATACAACAAAAGAAAGAGAAGTGTGCCTACATGTATGCCTTCCAAGCGCACCCTCCTTCATAATGCCCAGAATAGGAATCTGAGAGTTGAATGAGGTGTCCCTCTGCTGTTGCCTTGAATAGTGCTACAAGTCCTCTTCTTTGATGTGTCCTCATGCTCAAAGAAAGTACCCTATTGTACTGGATGAATGAATGTTCAAAACAAGTCTACACACAGTCTAGGAAGTGCCCTCGATAAGCTGGTCAAAATTGGCTCATAATAGTACTGTTGTTGCTGCTGAATTGCACCCCCTCTGTCACTTCGGTTTAGAACAGGTTAAAGGCAGTGCTCTTTTGTGGCTGGTAACTGTCATAAACAGGTCCTAAAAGCAGCTCTAAGGGATATTCTTTCTGTTGATGTTTCTCCAGTTAGCAGCATCGGGCAGACATTCTCCCAGATTGGTCATGCTGATTTGACCAAGGGAGAATGATACATTCACTCACGGGGCCATGCTGATTTTGCTAGTGGTGAATGGCCGAGGGGCAGTCTTTCTCCTATTAGTCATGCTGATTTGACGAGGAGTGAAAAAGACTCGAAATGCTCTCACATTGCCTGCTCCAGGATGGAGTGATCTATTTTTTGTAGGGAAGGTTTGACTTGTTTACAAGTCTAGTTTAATGTTGAAGATGTAGGCTCAAGAGACCTCTTGTGATGAGGGGCTTCTCGGTGAATCTACTCAACATTAGAGCCCTATATTAATTAGACGTGCATGTGAGGAGATGATCAATCAACAAGGCTCATGGACAACTTTTCTAGTAAAAGAAGAAATGCCAAGAAGACAAGACAAGGCTCATTAAACCATTGAAGAAACCCCGGAAAACATTAAAGAAGATATTGAAGACAAAAGTACAAGTCGGACCCACAAGTAAATTAAGAGTGACTTGAACTATATAAATAAAGGCTTGATCATTTCATTTGATCATAATAATAATCACAACTCCTCTCTAAAGTTCGCTTGCCCAGTTGCAGTTCGCTTAGCCAGTTGCAGTTGCCAGTTGCACATTAGCAAAATTTCAAGGAGCATCTTATGCAGTTCTTTTGGGGATGCGCTATCTTGTCTAGGGTTAGCTACCCTTTGAGGGTTCTTCCTCATACAAGGGCAAAATTCTTTATGTGTTGGGTTTCTTCATATTGATGGTGATGTACTTATTGGCTGGAATTCTTCTTAAGAAAAGTTGCTGGGTTTTCTCCTAAGTTTGGGTTTCCCAGGATAAAATCTTGTGTCTACTGTGCATGGCTATCTTTCTATGATTCTATTGTTTCTGCTGCAATTTATTTTGGTTGAGATTTTCAGTGTGTAATTATTCTATGATAATAGTGGCATAAATTCTGTTTTGAAATCATAAGGAAATAATTATCAGATCTGAAAATTGAAAACTCAACACTTTCTTATGCCCATGACTGCTGATTCGAACAATGTTGCAAATATGCAATTAAGTAACTCCAAACAGCGGCGGAAACAACTTGAATATGTCTCTTAAAGGAAGTGAACAACAGGTAAAATCTTTCTTGGGAATCATGCCCACATTTTTTTATGAAATGTCTCCTTTTCCAGCAAGTGTAAAACTAGACAATCTCTCTGGAAAACTCTGATCTAGGCTGCTGATTTTGTTTTGCTTCTGTACGAAGGTATAATGATGAAATGCTGCAGTTTAACGCTGGATCTTGCTTGGGAAAAATCTGGCATTGAAAATTATGTTGACACTCAGAACCATCTGGTTCCAAATATCGACTCTGGAAGAGTTAATGCTTGAAATTGGAAGAGTTAAATTGTAACCAGGGAAGGTGCCAATGTCACCTTGCACAATCCCTCTGCACTTTGGGCTAGTGCTTTTCTAGCCTCAGGAGGGGATTCCTAATAAAACTTAGAACTTAAAAATTCAATTTAAAAAAGTGACCGGAGCCTTAAGTCCAGTTAGAGATGGAGTCAAATATAAGGAGAATATTGATTGGGCTGGTGATAGGCCTGAGACCTATCGATTCTGAAAACTGCACATTAAAACAACCAAGCACATCAATAAACAAAGATTAGTTGCCAACAGAATATCACTTTTATTTCCAGAGCTGCATGTTCAATAAATTCTGTAAATTTTAGCTTCACCCCGAAAGTGCTGAGAGGGATGAGACTATTACTTTTTCAACACTTTACTTTCATATTACACAGGGACATGGTCACATGTACTCTATAAGAGTGACTTGTAATGCTCATTCACCAAGTAGCTTGATTGCAATAACATACAAGGACTAAGAAGGATGGAAAATGGAGAAGAGAAATAGGAGGACTCAAGAACAACTGATCACCCTCTCAACCAAATCTCCATCTATTATAAACTGAGAATGGGAGTACACAAAGTAAGTAAACAGGTAAAGCACGCCAAGAATAGAGGAAAGGCATCTCCAAGAAAAGGCGTTTTCCTTCAAAAACCAGAAAATATGCTTTCTCCTCAAAAAGGTGTCCTTTCCTTCACAAAAGTGGAAACTTTTTCTTATGCTTCTTTTGAATAGTCAACTAGCTCCTCCATGCCAACTTTGGAATGTTACAATAGAAAGAGGAATCTGCCTAGTGGGAAAGGTGCTTTCCCCACAAAAGTGTACTTTCTTCCAAATCAGCATGCATCTTTTGAATAGTCAACATAAGGAAGCCTCCAATGCTTAGGCACACTTCTCCTTGGTAAGAATAGAATGTTTGCTTGATGGAAAGCAGCCTAATAACAGATGCATGCTTTAATCACTAGTGTGCCTACATGTATTGCTTCCAAGTGTGCCCTCCTTCATAATGTGCAGAATAGGAATGTGAGAGCTGAATGAGGTGCCCCTCTGCTGCTGCCATGAATAACGCTACAAATCCTCTTCTTTGGTGTGCCCTCATGCTCAAAGAAAGCACCATATTCTGCTGGATGAATGAATGTTGAAAATAGGTCTGCACACAGTCTAGGCAGCGTCCTCGATAAGGTGGTCAAAATAGGCTCATAACAGTACTGTTGTTGCTGCTGAATTGTGCCCTCTCTGTCACTACTGTTGAGAATAGGTTAAAGGAAGCATTCTTTTGCTGCTGGTAACTGTCATAAACAGGTCCCGAAAGCAAAAGATAAACCAGCCAACATACGCCCTTCTTCCTTCTGAATTGCAGCTGCTACTGCAGCTCTCCATTAGACTTGCGCTATGAGTGAGTGAGTGTGACAAATGAGGAAGGCGTCACCTTTATTTATACTGGACTGGGCAGATGTCTTTTCCAGTAGGGCCGACCTGTCTTTCTGGAAAATATATTTTCACTTTGTCTTTTCCGGTGGGGACAACTTCTCTTCTGGAGCATTATATTTATTCTTTATTATTATTCTGTGGAGCCGACTTCTCTTCTGGGATCTTCTAATTTCTTCTGAGATTTCTTTGATCTGTTCAATGGTTATTCTCTGACTTCTTGGCATCTTCATCTCTAAGAAAAGTTGTCCCGGAGGTGAATACCTCCTGCTGCTACCAAAAAATCAACAGGTGCGCACATATTAAATTGATTGCATTTACATTTTAATTGATATGGGCAAGTGCATGAGTTTGAATGTCATGCTGTGTGTTATTTCCGCATTTAAATTTGTATTAGAGTTTTTAATTGGTTGTTATTAGCAGTGGCGTGACCCAGCTTGGGGGCTGGGTGCGTTATAACTAAGCTCATTCCTAGCACATGATTCCCTAGCCATTTCCTGATTCTTCCTTGTAAGAGTTCTATTTCTATGTTTTAATCTCACAAGCATATTGTGTCCTTTCAAAGGGTGTAGGAAAATAAAGCTTAACAAGGTTCTGTTTACATAATGCTGAAATTCTGAAATGCTGAAAAACTGTAATATGAAAACTGAAGAAAAAACCTCAATTTCTACTTTCTTTGTGTGAGGCCTTATGGTTTTGAAACCATTATCGAACACCCAGAAATGGGGGTCCCACTTCAATTTTTAATGAAAAAATTCAAGTTAAAGTGAAATATAAGTTAAGGAAATATCAACATAAAAGATTAATATAATTTAAAGGAAAGGACAGAGTTTAATTGGTTGACTAAGTCGACTTTCATACTAGTTGACTTATTTGCTAATTTTCCTATGGTCAACTTATCTGTTGATTTCCCAAATTCTACTTGTTTGTGTTGAGTTTTCAAAAGCTAGGTTAAGCATGAAGTTCATTTCATTTTAGCATTTCACTTAACCATAAACAATAATGTTGCAGCAACCAAGATCACAAGAAGAAACACCATGCACAAGAACACAAGAAGTATCCTGGGAAACCCTTCTCAACAAGGGAAGAAAACCCAGCCAAATCCTTTGCTATATTCTTCAAGAGAAAGACCTCCACCAAGATAAACCTTAACACACAAGAGGGTGCTTCAAACCCTAGAAGACTAGCGCCCAAAAGAGGTGCACACCTTTTCCCAAGCAGATGTGTTTGCTGAAATTTCCAAACTCACAAGGAAGATATGATTCCACAATGGGGAATCATCCCTTACTTATATTAGACTTGTCCAATCAACAAATGTGTCTATTGGCTCAACAGGGCCGACCTCTCTAAGTCACTTTATAATATATTATTATTATTATTATTATAATAATTATAATTAATATTAATTATCTTTTACATTTATTATTAATCACATTAAGGTGGGGCCGACCTGTACCCTTTATATAACAATTAGGGTTACAGGCAGGTCTGACTCTTGAACAACATATAGCAAAGGATCTGATACACCCACTCGTGCTCATCCACTAGGGGCACATCCATAGGGATGTCATAGCTATGATTCACTGCATTACACAGAAGAACCAGGTCTTCACATGTTCACCTGTGCTCGTCCATAGGCACGTCTACTCTATAGATCTGCTTTCCCACTGCCACCGACAGGAGAATCATCTGGAGTCTTCTCGTCAACTTTGCTGCTCAGAGGAGGCTAATATATCATCTTCATTTCTGTTCTCATGACGATGCACCCAACACTTTGGGATTTAACACGTTCACCTTATGCTCAACCACAGGCACGTTCTAACTCAACAGATCGCTTTTCCACTGGATAATCATCTGGAGTTCTTCTCAACTCTCTGAATGGAGGAGGTCATCTCTACGTTCCCAGCTGTCTCAGGCAGGAACCACATACCCTTCTTAGGGGCTTTCTCTTAGGTTTGTAAGCTGAGAGAAAGACTTCCATAGCTGCTATGTTCCACATCTCACAGGTTTGTAAGCTAGAGGATGTCTCCCATAGCTGCATTCATCAACAATTTGTTGATTGTTTCTAAGTTGTTTTCACCCATCCGTTTTCCTCCATTGAGTTTCACATGTTTGTTTTCGTCCATTGACTATGTTATTTGGCAAATTTTTCTGAAAGCAACTCAGATTTAAAATGAAGGTTAAGTATTGAGTTTCTCGTGTTATCGTGGGTTTACTAGGGTCCAAATACACTGCTCCAAAAGCCCAAACAACCAATTTAAACAGATTTAGTGTTGAATCTTTCATCAAGCCTATTTTTCTGCATGTCGACTTGGTTTTAAGTTTTCTATGTATTCCCAAGATGATTTGTGTAGATTGCATATGGTTTATAAGTTTGCTCAAGGAGCCCAATGGATCTTGTCCATTGTCTAAAATCCAATAACAGTCAAGGGCGGATTGATCCCAAGACTCCATATAAGTTTTCGCATAGTTCTCAAGGTAATTTTATTAGATGTAGTGTTACACTTATTGGCTATATATCACCATTATTACGATATATCACCAAAAAATCTGAGCGGTGTTAATATCGCCATAAATTATTGTCATAATTTTTGTTTTTGAAATTATTGCGATAATATGAAAATTATTGACCTGTCCACGTCAATGTTATTAGAACCGGAAACTGGACCGGACCGGTTGACCCCAAAAATGCGAAACTGGAATTAAAAACTGATCGAGCAAAAACTACATAAAATATTCAAATTTTGAAAAAAACATATATATTCATGTGCATCCTTATGAATCCAAACCATTTATACACAAATATGCAAAGTTTCTCATTGATATAGCAAGTAAGCGTGCATATAACCAAAATAGCATCGAGTGCAATCCATCTTTGAACCAAAATACATCAACAACGAGGTTTTAAATGGCCTCTAGAGTCCAAAAAAAATCACACTACATCAAATAACTACATATCTTGAAGATCATTACTTATATTTATTATTAGGATCCTCATCATCAGTGTCACCCTCTAAGCATTAAATTAAGATAAAAAAAGCTTAGCATGACTAATAAGTGATTTTACTTGAGTGAAGGGTACATTTTTACTAGGGTCATAACAAAAGAGTTCAACAATCAATGTCACCAACATCGAGGTACATAGAGGGCTTGGTGCTCTTGATTAAATGCTAGTTCCATACCCTCATACATGATAGAATCCAGTGGAAACGTTGTAATCTTGCTAATCTTGAAATCCTAAAAACTGTTAAGTCTGCTGAATTTTCTAAAATTCTACTTTCTTCATATGAAGTTCAATGAGGTTGGAACCACTCTCAAACATCCTRAAACAATTAATGGTAATGTTAAAAATTTAAGTAAAAGTGAAAATGAAAGATAAGGAGAATGTTAGTTAAGAATTTAACATTACCATTACCCTAGGTCCCCTCGACCTAAGATATGTTTTTTTCCCTAAAAAAATTTGAAATCCGCCCCTTTAAGTGCGTCGTACGGGTACTATACGGAACCGGCCAATTCTGGTACGGAGCCGCCCAAAAACGGTTCCAGGTCACCAGTCCGATCGTTTTTGCTCAGAAGTCTGGTACAGCCGGTTGGTTTTGCTGGAACAGGTCGGTTTTAATAACACTGGTCTGCGTCAATATCACCTTATAACCAGAATCTTGGTCTTTTAATCCTCATTTTGCAAAAGTGAGTTAGGGGATTGAGCTTTGAGGATATTGTGACCATTTTCCACCAAGCAAACGGGAAATCCGTTGTTTTCATTGCCATGATTCATCTCATGAGATACATTTACTTTTTCTTTTATGTGATTTTGTATTCCTGTGAGGACTTATGACTTATGACAGATATCGTATTTCAGTATCGATGTGTGATATACCATTTGACATCTTATATATTGATTTTATTTTCATATTTATGTAGCAATGTGTTTGTTTGATGTTGTTGTTGCTTTAGATGTTTAAAGAATTGAAAAAATGATTATTTTTTGTATTTTTTTAAGTTTCCTGATATTTTCCGAAAATTTCTAATATTTTACCCAATATTGCCGATAAGTTATATGCTGGACCCTCTGTGATAAATTCGTCGAGACAATAAATGTAACATACACTGTTTATGAAAGCACTTTAAACAAGTTCATCTTTGGTTATGGTTTCCCGTACCTTTTTGTTGCTGCCAACCTTATCTCTCATTAAGGGTATCCATTGGTTGTTGTTTCAGACATAAGTTTTGAGTTTCCATTGTCCAACTCACTAAGAGTTGGTTTATGGTTTGGCATCTTGTCGAAATTGGTAGAGCTCAGGCATATAATAAATAGTAAATACTAAATAGTCTTGTGATCTTGGTAATCAATAGGTTAAGCATGCATCCTACTCCTTTAATGAGACAATATACCAGCTATATGTTAGCTTTCGGGGTTACTCCAAAAGTGTTCACATCATTTTTGGGGGTGCTTCATGAGACTTGGGGTACATGGTGTATGATTAACACCTTGACGATCTGTGATGGATTTGCACATTAGAGATGATTTGTGCTGGATTTGCACAATGGAGATGGATTACTTCGTGGTTACTTGACCTTAATTGGGTGCTTGCTTGGCATTCTTCCTTACGACATTGGAGATCTCTAGATAGCTTGGGTGACATTCTTCATGATGTCCACATGGAGATGGTTGCTTGCTTGGAGAACGCCCTACTTAAGAGGAGCAACGTTTTGCATCATGGAGGAGGGCATCAGGCCCAAGACAACACAGGGTAGCTTGGATTCTTGTATGGAGTCTTGGAGTTGGATCAGGGACGCCTGGGTTGCAACAGTGTTCATGCAGGGGGACTTGACCTGGTGGAATGCATGGCTTAGGAGGATTAATGGAGCCTTTGGAGGCTTGGAGGAGGAGCACCCAATACACCTCGTGGAGCACCCTTGTATTTGGAGCCTTGCTTATGGACAACATCACCTTGGAGCTTGACATGTGTACCCTTCGAGTATGGTACTCCACATGTGTTATTGTAGGTTGCTTGTAAGGGCATTGGCCCTGTTACCCCCCAGGCTAGGGGTAACTAAGGAGATAATGTCTCGAGGACCGCAGGTTGAAGACATGGAGTGCCGAGAGCCAGATGAGCAGATAGAGCCCCTCCTCTCACCACACATTACCATTCGTTGACAGCAACAGTGTCCACCACGCTAGCATGGCCCAGAAAGGACAAGTTTTGATTTATGAGGTAACAAGTCCGGTGTCGTGGTAAGTGTCATTTTAATAATTGAAGCATTTGAGCATGTTGCACAAAGTCTTTTCTTGATTATGAAAACGTTTGCTTGGAAATTATACCTTTTGCCTCATTTCACCTTGGTGGTTGACATGGTTTCCTAGTAAGTGGGTCACCCTCGACAAAAAGGGCTGCTACTAGGGTGTCGCCTTGAAGGGTCATCGTACCATTCCTTCACATACTTACCACTTTCCACACTTCTTCCCTTTCGTTTCCTCATCTTTTGGGTTTTTTGGCTTATTGACCCCAAGAAGGGCTTGTACCACATTTCATGGGAAAAAGGGGCTAAATGCCCAGAGGTTTTGTAGCTGGCAAAAGATAAAGGCCATAATTGAGCCCTCTTGATACTCGTCCTAAGGTCCTGCGAGTAATGAAATGCTTCTCCATAAAAAATCAAGGACATGTGAAAAAGAAAACACATAATTAATAAATGTCTCGCTTGTTGGGGGGATGCATTTGCGGTGTCTTTTACTTTCCTTGCATATGGCACTTAATGTGTTCCTAACTTCAAGTGGCATTGCGGTGCTCCTTACTTTCCATTGCACATAGCACTCAATGTTTTGGACCACAATAAATTATTGGCAAATAAAAGGGCTTGGAAAAAGGTTGCATTGCAAACGAGGGATGCAACACACCCTCTACAAAGGAACCCATAAATGAGACAATATGAGTCCTTGTATGTCAAGAAACCCCATTCCCAAAAGTCATACCCCCATCCACCTCATACTCTTTTACATGACTTAGAGAGGGTCTTCTTGGGAAACACTCCTTGACTTGGGGATTGATCTACCCAGTAGGGCACCATGACAACCCTCCCATACTTAAATTTGGTAAATTTTATAAGGTCTTTGAGCATTTGTTTAGTTTGAAAAGGGGGGATTTAATGCACATGTTCGGGGGGTTCTTTTATTAAATGTGGCTTGGCATGATACATGTGACTTGTGGACCATTGGAGGGCATACTTGTTTGTCTTTGAAGGACCTTGCCAGGTGAGAAGCCATTCCATGGAGGATTGTGCCTTTTTGACCTTCATGGGGGTTGAAGACCCCAAGGATGGATGCCGGACCCCACAGGATGGGCAGAGGACCCCAGAGCTCTTGTGCACATGAGGTGATGAGCGTTGCCTTTGGAGGCACCTTGACAACACTAGAGGATGACATCATAGCCCTTTGGACTTGGAGGATGGCCTTTGGAGGCCTAGGACGTCGCCTTCTAAGCCTTGACGTCATGTTGAGGCTAGGGTTTTAGTGGGCTTAATGGTACTGGACATGTGGTGATGTGTTTTGAGGGAAGAAGAGGCATGGGATTGTTAGAATTTGGAGTACACCCAGACTCAGTGCACACACACCTCAGGTTTGGTCTATGTCTTCGACAGTTATACACAAATTTACTATTTGAACTGTAAGCATAAACACACTAAGATGCCTAATTACTTAGCACCGCGGAAAAATAGATCAACGATTGAATCATACATAGGTACACAAGATTTCGATGCCAAAATCAATTGTTCTTAAAACCAAGAACCAATGGGCTCCCATACCAGGGACAATGGCCCAATCTTACATATAGTAAAATACCAAAATTCACTTACAAAACCTTCCTTGGTTTCCGTGCTTAATCCTGGTCACCTTGGATGACTGTAATAACCTTGTGACAATTGTACCTACTGTTGTACTTGCTGCTGTCTTCCTACAACTCCTGTACAACCCTGCTGTCAAGTCCTGGTTACCTGTACAGTCCTTGGCTGCTACAAAGTCTACCCTCAAACTGCTAGCCAAGCTGTCTCAAAAGACTCCACTATATCATCCCTCAAGGGCTGTCCAGAAGGTCTACTCTAGATCTACTGTTGTCTTGTCTGTTACAAACCTAATGGCAACCCCTCAATACTGCTGCTAGGGTGGCTGTAACAACCCCCAACACTGCCCAAAATTGTCCCACAACCGTCCCAACACTACTGCAACCTTTTCTCTTTGCCCAACACTCCTGTGGTTGATCTCTGAGCCTCCAGAACATGCCCAACACCTTGTTCTTCACCTGTAGCAGCCTCAACAGGCTTGTCATCCACCTCAACATCCCTCCTCACTGCCTAGCAAGTATGCTACAACGTTCTCTCAGCAGGCTGATCCCTTAAATCTGCTGCTACTACCCTTTTCCAGCCTCCTTTACTTGGCCGAAACCTATAGCAACATACCTAGGGCTTGCAGTTGCCCTATCCAACTAGGCAGAGCCACCCAACAACCTCCTCAAGACTGTCTGAGTCCTCTTGGTTGCTGCTAGGTTGTTCTAGCAGGCCAAGCCTCTCCTAGGCGTCGACCTGCCCTTTCCTGGCTGCCAACTGAGTTATGGACCTCTTCCTCCTTGCTACCTGCCCAAACAAACAAAGACCGCAATAGAAATGAGGCCAATCAACCTCTCTCCATGGCTGGACCGAGGTCACCATAGGCTGGACTGAAATCACCAAGCTCTCTTTTCACTTGTCTCCACAATAATGAAATGTCACAATGACCTCTCTCCTTTATATACAAGTCTTAGGGGTCATCAAGAAAGCCCCTCCACAAGTCAACATCAAATTAGACTTATGTGTGGGTGTGAAGCCCCATCACAAACCCACGAAGCCCATCGTCAGGCCCATGAAGCCCCAACTTCATTCCAAGGGCATTTTCGCCGAACCGAAAGTGTAATGTGGTGCCCACGGCGATTCCCACATGCCCAACACCTAGGGTCATGTGAGAATACCTGCCCGAAGCTACAAAACATCAACATGGATGACTCTCTAGCACATGAGAGATTGACACATGGCCTTTGGAGGCCCAACGAATTGCATCTAGAGGCTCAACGTCACCCTTCTAGGGCATGATGCCATCCTTAGAGGGTTTTACTTTATGTAAATTTCATTTTTGTAAATTGTAAAGGAAAATAAAGGGGGTCATCCCCCTTTTAATTTGGTGTTGACTTTCTTATGTGGACAAATTGGTTTTAGATGACCTCATATAAATAGAGGTCATCTCACTTTCATTTGATACAGAACTCACTTGAGAATTACATAAACTCTTGGCTAAAATTTTTGCCCTACTTTGGAAATTCGCTCTCTCGTCTTTGGTGCAAAATGGATGCTTTTACTTGTCTATTGGTGGAATAAGGCTAGCGACTTCTCTTGCATGCTTCTTCTTCGAAATTGTGGTGGAATATCTTGATAAATAAGGGTTTTCCATGCTATCTCTTGGATTAGGTAAGGAATTTCTACAATTGTATGTGTTTCTTCTTGATTTCAAGGTTATTTTGTCAAACCCCTGGAGGAGTATAAGGGCATACACCCTCCATCAAGGATCTCTCTTTTATTGTCATTGAAAAGACTATTTAAAAGGTTGCTACATGGAGTAAAAAGGCTTACACCCTTGTAGATTTACCTTGCTAAGGTTTGTTTACTCTAGGGAGTAAAAAGGCTTACACCCCTAGAAGAGTAATAAACCCAAGCTCATAAACAAGAGACTCCATAACCCAATAGATAAGGCACTAATCTTTTTTGCATCGGAGATTGAATGTTATTGCATTGGTAAATGTGATTTCAAGGAGATTGAATTGTTCAAGTTTGGAATTTAATTCTACATGCTTTAAGCTATATTGTGCCTTGACGACGTCTTGATTAGCCAAGTGATCTAGCTGCTGTAATAAGCATTTAGCTACAACCAATAGGGCTGCGGCAAACTTACTCTTTTTCACTCTCTTACTCACTTTTCTACCGCTGAAATTCACTTGCAAGCTGTCATAATTGATCTACTGCTTAAGGGCTATTGTTTGGGTGGCTTACTTGTTGGTTTTAGTGGCTAGAACTTGCTGCTATATTAAATGTTTGCTACAGCCATAAGGCTGTTGTAAAATCTTGTTGATAACACTTAATAACAACCCTCTTTTGCTATCAAAGTCTTGGTTTAATTATTGGAAAATTGTCTACTTCTTGCTAGCTTTATTTCCAACATCATACACTTGATTTTGATGGCTTAATTGCAGTTGTCATAACTTAGGAGAGTAGAGTAAATTATTGAGAGTGGATTGTTGCTATCTATTTACAATAGATTGTTTGTTTTTCCGTCGAATCTATGTGTGGAGGAGATCTTTGTCTACCGCCGTGAGAGTGTGAGGGCGTGGAAAGTGTGTAATAAAATTGTTGCTCAGAAATTATGAAGAGCATTGTTGAATAAATAGAATGCATCAAGGGCACCGGGATTGAATGATCGAATTTGAGGAGTTGTTGTGTGACCTGCATAGAAGCTCACGATCCTCGTTGATAACAGGCTCTTGGAGGACACCAAATTGATCATCCAATCGTACAAGTCATTGGAGCTCACCGAATCGCTGATTGGCACTACCTGATCTTGTTTGTTCAAGTCTTTGACGAATTCGTGGACTGGGGCAGTGGAAAGAATTTTGTTCCCAGAGCACCGCCGAATTTGTCAGCCAGGTCGAGCTTAACATGTTAGTGCTGCATGGTGCACAAGAGAACATGAATTTCATGGGTTACAACGATATCTGACGAAGCACATCGTGTTGTAGAGGAGAGAGGGATTGATACGCCTGCAGGGAGGATTTAAACCTGCATTCGCGGGTGAAAGAGAACACTGTGCAGAAGAGAGCCTGCGCATAAGAGAAGAGGCTTTATAACCTGCACAAGGAGCCATATGCTTGTCATTCCGTACACTGATAAGTTGTGCTGCTAAAGTGTCTTAACAAAATAAATTTGTGGAGTGTGCCAATGATAGCCGTCCAAAAATGCTCAAGGAAGGATCAAGGATTTGATTCCTTTAAAGTCTTGAACCAGAGTTATAATTCATGACTGGCTCGATTTGGATCGATAGTGTGGTGGTCAGATGAAGGAACCAAGACATTGGTTTCACAAGGAAACCTCGATATATCTTGTGAGACATTGGTTCCATGAGGGAACCTCGATATGTCTTAGACATTGGTTTCATGAGGGAACCTCGATATGTCAAGTATGGTTCCTACTAGTAATGATATTTGGTTGATTGACAGTGGTGCTTCCAGACATATGACTAGATACATAGAGCACCTTATAGATCTAGTAGAGAAAGAATATCATTTGCATGTTGTACTTGGTGATGATGCCAGATATACTGTGAAGGGAGTTGGATCCACTTCCTTACAATCAGATTCTAGCACCCCACTCCATTTGAGTGATGTATTATTTGTACCTAGGATGAGAAGGAACCTTGTCTCTATTTCAATTTTCAGCTTTAGAGAACAAAGGCTACAAGGTTGCTTTCTATGATGGAAAGGTTCTTGCATGGAACAATAACTCTAGTATGGATTCTGCTGGGGTGATTGGTGTTTGAGAGGACAGATTGTACAGATTGACTGTCCGACCAGTTCAGGCCTTGATACATGATTCTATCAGTTTGAGCGAACTATGGCATAGGAGACTTGCTCATTTACATTATAGAGCTCTTCTCGCTCTGGGGAAGATGGTGACAGGCCTTCCAAAGATCCATGTTGAACACAATGGCATTTGCATAGGTTGTGTTCTTGGCAAGAATGCCAAGGGGTCCTTTCCGAGCAGTGACAACAGATCCAAGGGGATCTTAGACTTGGTTCATACATATTTATGTGGACTCATGACAGTTGCTTCCTTGAGTGGATACTTATACTATGTGATCTTCATTGACGACCACTCTTGGAAGACTTGGATTTACTTCTTAAAGACCAAGGATGGAGTCCTTGCCAGATTTCAGGAGTACAGAGCACAGGTCGAAAACCTGACCGGAAAGAAGATCAAAGTGTCGAGATCAGATAATGGAGGAGAATACACCTCCCGGGATTTCATTGATTTCTACATTGAGGCAAGGATCAAGAGGGAGTACACCGTTCCTTACAACCCTCAACAAAATGGGGTCGTAGAGAAGAAGAATAGATCTATTGTTGAGGCAGTTAAGGCGATGATTCATGATCAACATTTACCTATGTTTTTGTGGGCAGAGGCATCCATGACTGTAGTGTATGTTCGGAATAGAAGTCCTCATAAGACTTTGAGGAACATGACTTCTGAGGAGGCCTTCATCAGAGTGAAGCCTGAGGTTGGATACTTCAGGATACTTGGGTGTCCAATATACATTCATGTACCCAAGGAGAAAAGGACCAAGCTAAACCCTTTAGGCAGAAAGGGTACAATGAGTCTTCGAAGGCATACCGAATCTACATCCCTAGTCAGAGACAAATTGAGGTGAGCAAAGATGTTACCTTTGAGGAGGAGGTAGCCCTCAGGAGATCTAGAGGATCTCACTTGGAGATTGATAGTGAGAGACAGGAAGAGATGGTACCTTCTTCCCCTCACCCTCCAACAGTTCAGAGGGAGATAATTGAGCTTATTGATCCAATTGATTCCGTTGATCCTGTAGCTCCAGTTGATGTTCCCAGAGATATTGTAGTAGGTCGGAAGAGACCTACATGGGCTTGTCAGACTCTGCAGGAGGCAAAAGGACATGCAGCTCCTTGTGGTACCTTCCGAGAGAGAAAGAGACCTCAAAGATATTCGTGCTGTGCCGCAAATATGAGCCACACCATTGATTCTGAGCCTTCCTGTTATGAGGAGGCATCTAGTCAGCCAGTATGGAGAGATGCCATGATGGAGGAGTATCGGTCCATCATGAAGAATGATGTGTGGGATATTGTTCCGAGACCTGAGGGGAAGTCTGTAGTAACTTCCAAGTGGATCTATAAGATCAAACACACAACTGACAGGAGCATCGAGAAGCACAAAGCGAGATTTGTTGCTAGAGGATTCTCTGAGGTGGAGGGAATAGATTATGAGGAGACATTTGCTCCTGTTGATTGATACACTTCTATCCGGACGATTATTGCCCTTGCAACATCCATGGGTTGGAGACTACATCAGATGCATGTGAAGACAACCTTTCTCAATGGAGAGATTGAGGAAGAAGTATACATCGAGTAGCCAGATGGTTTCGTGATACATGAGGAGTCTCATGTGTGCAGGTTGAAGAAGGCCCTGTATGGACTCAAGTAGGCACCTCGAGCTTGGTATGCAAGGATTGATGGACACCTGATGAGTTTGGGCTTCAACAAAAGTGTTGTTGAACCCAACCTGTACTACAAGACTATTAATGCTGAGTCCCTGTTTTTGGTCCTCTACGTTGATGATTTATTCCTCACTGATACAGAGAGCCTTATTGCTGAATGCAAGTATGCATTGGCCTCTGAGTTTGAGATGAAGGACCTTAGTATGATGCACTAATTCTTGGGACTAGAGGTGTGGCAGAGAACTGATAAGATCTTCTTGTGTTAGGGGAAGTATACAATAGAGATATTGAAGAAGTTTGGGATGCTGAACTGTAAGCCCATGGCTACACCAATGGTGACGAATCTGAAGAAACTAGGTGTGTCTTCTTCTGATTCTGATGAGATTGATCGGACCCTGTACAGACACTTGATTGGATCATTGATGTATCTGGTTAACACCAGACCAAATATTTTCTATGCAGTGAGTGCACTTAGCTAGTTTATGAGTTAGCCGAGCCAAACACACTGGATTGCTGCGAAGCATGTGTTGAGATACCTTCAAGGCACAGTTGGACATGGTCTGAGATATACTTCTAGTATTCACATGAGATTGCAGGGATATACTGACTCTGATTGAG
>SNQJ01S0035641.1:35649-50503 GCA_010110895.2 Picea sitchensis | reverse complement strand
GAGGGATAAGTGGGTTTGGGCTTATAGCCCAACGTCCCTTGTGGAGAGCACATGAGGACACGTCAAGGGAGTTGACCTTGACGTCACACACTATGGGGAGTTGACCCTAGTGTTTCTAGAGGGAGTAGCCTCTAGAAGTCCACGTGGTGTGCCCTCCTTCTCTTTTACCTTTCTCCACGAAACCCTCTTCTCCTCTCTTCCTCTCCTTCACTCCAATCTCATGAGTGAACAATGAGCCTCTACTTTTCCCTCTTGCCTCCTTTAGCCTAATCTTAGGCCAAACCTAGAAAACCAAGGGCCTAGATTCACTCTAAGCCTTCCTCCAAGATGAGTGGGTGAGATTAGATCTCACAAACCCAATTAAGTTTCCATAGTTTGCTTTATGTTCATTAATTCACACTTAAGTGAATTAATTGTCACTTTATGACTTATGTGACTAATTTCACTTTATAACTAAGTGAATAAAGTCAAAGTGAAATTAAAACATAAAGTAATAACATGAGGGTCAAACATTCCCCCCTTTGTGTTTAGAGACTCACAAACACAAGGGGACTACTTCCCAAGGTACCCAAATCTCAACACTCCCTCTTATCGAGGAAAGTGTTTCTCACCAAGCCCATCTTGTCTCTGGAATAGACATGCTTGCCCCTTGACAGGGCCTTGGTGAGAATATCTGCTACCTGCTGATTAGTCGGAATATACTGAAGCTGAATTACCCCATGCTGAACCTAGTCTCTGATGAAATGATATCTGATCTCAATATGCTTCGACCTGTCATGAAACACTGGATTCTTAGAGAGTTTGATACAACTTTGATTATTGCAGTGAATGACTGTCGGACTCAACTCACGACCAAATAACCCAACCGACAACTTAAGAAAGCCAGATGGCCTCGCAACTGGCCTGACTGGCTGCCATGTACTCTGCCTCGACCGAATTCAAAGATACTGACCTCTGTTTCCGGCTGAACCAGGAAATAACTCCTGACCCCAACCCAAAACAACACCCTGAGGTGCTCTTCCTGTCGATGGCACATCTTGCCCAGTCTGAGTCTGTGTGGCCAACCAAACTCACCCCATCTCCTCTGACATAGTCCAATCCGAAATCCATTGATCCTGTAATGTACCTCAACACATGTTTTGCCCCAATCCAACGAACACTCCTAGGCTCCACCATGTACTGGCTGAGAGTGTTCACGGCAAAACAAATATCTGGTCTAGTGTTGACCAGATACATCAAAGACCCAATCAACTGCCTGTATCTTGTAGCATCCACCAACTCGGAATCTAAAGCACTAAGCTTCTTCTAGTTGGTGACCATATGTGTAGACATGGGCCTGCAGTCCTACATTTGAAATCTGCTCAATATGTTTGCAACATACTTCCCCTATCCTAGAAAGATATGACCCTCCTCTTGCCAAACCTCCATGCCCAAGAAATAGTGCATCAACTCGATGTCCTTCATCTCAAACTCTGATGCAAGGGCCTGCTTGCAATTAGCTATGAGATGCTCCACTCCCGTGATGAACAAATCATACACATACAGTATGAGAGTGAGTGTATCCTCACCTCGAATGATATAATAGAGGTTAGGATCTGCCTCACTCTTCTGAAACCCCATCTAAAGAAAATAAGCGTCTATCCTCGAATACCAAGCTCTTGGAGCTTGCTTTGGACCATAAAGTGCCTTTCTCATAAGACACACATGGGACTCTCTCCCCAATACCTCAAACCCCTGCCACTGCTCTATGTACACCTCCTCCTCGATAAAGCCATTCAAAACAAAAGTCTTTACATCCATCTGATGTATCCTCCAACCCATCTCTACTGCAATGGCAATAATGCTCCAGATAGAAGTGTATCTCGCAACCGGTGCGAACGTCTCATCATAGTCGACTCCCTCTATCTGAGAGAATCCTCTCGCAACAAACCGGGCCTTGTGTTTCTTTATGCTGCCATCTGCAACATACTTGGTCTTATACAACCACCCGGAAGTCACAACTGACTTCCCCTCAGGCCTTGACACCACCTCCCACACATCATTGGACATGATGGAGTCATACTCCTCCTGCATGGCCTCTCGCCAAACATGCTGGTCAACTTCCTGCGCAAATGTTGTGGGCTCTGCATCTGTGATGCTCGTCACCATAGCCAAGTAGGACCCAAGCCTCTCTGGCGCTCTACTCTCTCTCATAAACCGCTTGGGCTTTCCTACATACTCATTGGCTTCCTTTAGGGTCTCCTGAAACCATATCGATTTCTTCTTCCCTGGTGTAACCAATGGAGAAGTAGCATCGCCACGCTCAACAGTCTCATCCATAGATCTCAATACCGTAGTCTGAGATCCTGAAGCATCTGCACCCTCTGCTTGAATACCTAGCAACTGTGAACCTAAACTTGTACTGGGTGACCCAATCACCCCTGAAACTGGTACACTAAACATCTGAGGCTATGTCCCCTCCGATACATCACTCTGAATCTGCGGGACCTCCTCAACTCTATCTCTCAAGTTGAGTGATCTCCTGAAGGCTCTGTCCTCCTCGAATCTAACATCTCTCCTCACCACCACTCTCCTCTGTGTTGGTATGTAGATACAATAGGCCTTCGAGATCTTTGAGTAACCAACTAAGATCCCCTTCTTCGTTGTGGGATCTAGCTTTGTCCTCCTCTCTAAGGGGACATGAGAGTATGTCAAGCACCCAAAAATACGCAAGTGCTCAACATTAGGCCTCCTCAAGAGTCTTCCTCCCCAAGACTCTGTGGGGACTCTTGTTCTGCAGATATACTGCAGTTCCACAAGCCTCTGCCCATAGGAATAAAGGCAATGTTTTATCATGCAACATCGATCTCGTTGCACCAACTATGGCCTTGTTCTTCCTCTTTGCAACCCTGTTCTACTGGGGGTTGTAAGGAACGATCCACTGCCTCCTGATGCCTTGCTCGACACAGAACTCTACAACTCCGTGGAGGTATACTTGCTCCCATCATCTGACCGCAAGACCTTGATCTTCTTTCCTGTCTGGTTCTCCACAAGAGCTTTGAACTCTTGGAACCTCTTGAAGACCTCACTCTTGGTCTTCAGGAAATAGATCCAGGTCTTTGTGGAGTGGTCATCAATGAAAGTGACATAATACTCGCATCCACTCAAGGAAACACGTGACATAGGCCCACACACATCTGTGTGTATCAACTCAAGTACCCCAACTGATCTGTTATCACTGTTAGGAAAGACAGTCTTGGTGTACTTCCCAAGAGCACACCCTCTGCACACCTCCTGGTGCTCAATGCTGAACTGTGGCATACCCGTCACAATCTCTCTTAGCGATCTCAAAGCTCCATGGTGCAAATGAGCCATCCTACGATGCCATAGCTCGCACAACTCACTGCCGCTGCTGCTGCTACTCGGTGCCAAGGCATGCAATGGATGAAAAAGCAATCTATACAGTTTCCCATCCCGTACTCCAATCACTTTCCCAGAGACGATATTGGACCGCTTAGGGTGTATGAGGACCTCTGTTCTATTGAAGGACACCTCAAGACCCCTATCCTGTAGGGATGAAATTGAAATAAGATTCTTCTTCATCCCAGGGACAAACAACACATCCCTGAATGATATGGGTGGCCTAGACTCCCTCTGAAATGCTATTGTTGCACACCCTGCTGCCCCGACAATGGTGTTATCTCCAAGCATAATCTCCAAGCTGATCTTTGGATCTATGAGATCAACGAAATGCTCTCTCACACGACATATGGCTCGATGCCCCATTGTCTATATACCAAATGATGGATGGTGACTCAACTGTCGAACAACAAACTATGAAAGCACATTCCCTCTCAAATTGAGCAGTGAACTCCTCCTCATCTGCTGTAGTTGCCATGCCACCCTTCTTCTTCCTATTAGGACACTGTCCAACATAGTGTCCCATCTTCTGACATGCAAAGCATTTCACTTTGCTCATGTCCTTCTACTCTCCTCCTCTCGGTTGCTGCTTAGCCCCACCCTTGGGATATGTTATCCCCTACCCTAGGGATAATTAAGGAGATCACGTCTCGAGGCCCACAGGTCCTAGACATGGAGTACCGAGAGTCAACCGACTTGAGCATGGCCCCGGAGGGCCCCTCTTTTCTTCAGTGCAGTCCATTTATCACCAACAACAGTATCCATCCCACCAGCCTGATCCTGAAGTAGCAGTTGGTCTTGCTCCTTGAGGTAATGAGTCCGGGTATCATGGTATGTATCACTCCGATTTTTGAAGCACTTGAATATGTTGTATTGAATCCTGCTTTATTTCACGACGTTTTCTTGGAAATTATGCTCTTTGCCTCTTTCATACCCGAAGGGGTGACATGGTTCCCTATTAAGATGATTTCCCTTTAGGATGGGTYGCCACTGGGTGGATCTGTGAAAAGTCGTCGTTCGTCCCTCCATACTTACCACTTTGCATCTTTATTCCTTCCATCTCCCCTATCCTTGTTTGGGTATTGGGATTGGCTACGCTAGGAAGGGTTGTACCTTGCATTGTGGGAAGAAGGGGCTAAAGGCCCAGAGGGTAAAAATAGCTGGAAAGAGTTAAAAGCCAATTTTGAAACCTTTGAGATGCTTCGCCCAAGGATCCATGAGAAAGCAGTGAAAGGCTTCTCAGTAAGAAAAGGGGACCCATAAGATACATAAACACTCAAGATACTAGTTGATGGATAAGAGGTCTCATCACAAGCTGACCAATTATGACCATGGGCATGTAGCGATATGACACTACCACCTATCTGGCCATCAAACCAGGGTAGTGGCTCTTGGTGGCATAGCCAAGAGAAAGGGGGTCTCATCACGAGCCATAATTCTCATTTCCGTGAAGTGTTTGTGGATAACGCTGTCACCTCTAGTCATCAAGCTAGGATAGTGGCCTTCAACTTTTCCCTTGAAAGCAAAAGATCAAAAGAAATAAAGCTAAGAATAAGAGGCAATGAATGGGCTAGGAAACAATCGCATTCATGACAAGGTGCAACTCGCTCTCTACAAAGGCACCCACAGGTAGGGCATTACATTTCCCTGTTATTACATGCATCCCATGCCCAAACACTTACCCATGCCACCTCATACACTTACATGACTTGGATTAGATCCCACCTGAGAAACATTCCAAACTTAAGGGAGATTAGCCCAATAGGACACCCCGAGACCTTCTCCAAACCTAACTTGTCAGATTGCATAACGTCTTTGAGCATTTGTCTGGGTTAAAGGGGATTTTGATGCACATGTTCGGGTAATTTAATTATTGGATGTGATTTACATGCTACGATCCCTGTGACTTATGAACCCCTGGAGGGCGTACTTCTTGTTGTTGCAGGACCTTGCTCGGTGGACATGTACACATGAGGGAATGATTAGCTCAGACCTTCATGAGGGCTTAAAGCCCACAGATGGATGTTGCAACCCCAACCAGGGGTAAGAGGAAACTGAAGATTTGCACCAGGAAAAAGGACGTTGCCTTTGGAGGCACCCTGGCAGACCTAGACCCATGGGGATCTTTCTCTTCCACATGGACGTTGGCCCTTGAGGGCATGGACGTCACCATCATGACCCTAGACGTCATCCAAAGCTAGGGTTTTCGTTTTGGAGGAGTTTATGAGCCTGGTGGCACGTGTGGGCATCATCTGGGGCCTCTGGAGGCCAAGTGCCCTACATTTTATGCTCAACGTTCCACCTTTAGGCCTCAACGTCACCCTTGGGGGTGTCTTTAGATGCTAATTAATTTTTCTTATGTCAAAATTGAATTTTATTGTAAATTGGCCAGGTCGGCCTTATTTTGACTTGAAAATTAATTAAAGGTCAAAATTTTGTATAAATAAACATAAAGTGCTCTCATTTTTACATCATAACTCACCTCTCACAAGAGGGAGGACTGAAATTTTCACCCTAAAGGGGTTATTGGCTAAAATTACCAAGGCACACTTGCTTGGAGGATATTTTTGATGCATTTTGGATCATTTCTTGGTGAAATTTTGGCAAATCTAGGGTTTTTGTGCTTGATTATTCTTGGTGAACTAAGTAAATCTGCAATTTTCATTTCATGATAAATGTCTATGGTATGTTTATTTGTTCATATGTAAGATTATGAAATTGCTTGCTTGAAACCCTAGGAGTAAGAAACATAAGGTGCTTCTTTCTTGCTCTTTATTTTGCTAGTTTTTCTTAAGAAGATCTTATGTAGACAAACTTCTAGAGCCCTAAAGTGCTAGCACTTTAGAAGCTTTGTCTAGTTCTTATTGCATTAAATATTTTTCAAAAGTCTAAGGGTAGGAGAAATCACTAGGGCCTAGAAGTGCCTACACCCTAGTTGAACCTTCTCTTTGAGGCTTGGTGCTTGAGAACTTAAGGTACTACTTCAAGCTTCCACCTTGTTATATTTTAGACAAGTATAATCATTGTTGTCTCTCAAAGTTAATGCGTTGATATAATTGACTCCATAAACCCTAAAGGCACTAGTCTCTTGTCTCTCTTTTGTTGGAAGGTTGATCAAACACTCAAACACTATTCTCTTAAGCTATTACTAATTAAATCTAACACTAATTTAGCATAGATTGCTAACTTTCTTGCTGCTGTTATAAATGTTTGCTACAACCATCTAATTGCAACAATTTTTTTGCATAATCGACTTTGAATGCTAGCTAAACACTTCAGAAGTTGCTTATGACATTTGATTATCATTTTGCTTAGGAAATGCTATCTTTTCACTGTCTTTTCAAGCAATTTTGAAGAGCTTTTATTGCAGCTGTTACAATTTATTAATCGCTGTTGTAAACTTATTAACTGCTGCAATTTTATATCAGCTAGCACTCATTTTCACTGCCCATTGTCTATTGAGGTGTTATTATCATATTTGTACTTGGAATTATTGTATATGCATGCTATATTGTCTTGTTTTGGGCAGGTACATCAAGCACTTCATTAACCTCATCTTTTAGACACGGACTTAGTGACTTTGGTAACCAGTGAGAGGGGGGAATATATCTTGACCATAACCCTAATTTTCCATCCCTTTAGGTTACCGGGGACGCCTCCCCTGGGGTAGACCCTGCCTATCCCTAAAAAGTGGGTATTTCCTATTAAGGTGACAATGATAGGATATCTTGTTTGTTACGCCAATCTCCCTTACTTGCCTTGAGCTTTGGGCAAGTACAGATTGCGCGATAACATTTTTGGCGCCGTTGCCGGGGTCACACTGAATCAATATTCCTTGACACTTTTTCAGTAAGCCTTTCCCTCAAAGCCTTCATCTTACGAAGCTTACCTGGCGACTCCACTGAGGGTGATTCCCTCACTCCCTTTGATAATCCTTAAAAGGATATCTGACGACTCCACTGACCTTTTCCAAGGTGCCACCTTACTCTCAACTTTGTGATATTTCCAAGATATGGGATCATGGCGCCCTGGGAACAAGTGTATTCGGCTATTGATTTTGAAAGTTTTCAAGGATACCCACATTATTCTGATATAAAATGGTTAAACAACTCTCCAAGATTCGGAGGCCTCCCAATTACTCACATTGTAGAATTCTTGAAGTATATAAGTGAGATAGAATTTGAAGGGGGGGTGTTCTGGTAAAATTGCTCATACTTTCCCTGTCGTCTTTTTTGCAAGATTGGATTAAAGGTTGTTGCGAAGATAAGGGTATATCAACTTTCATAGACCTCATTAGTAGGTTTATTGAGTTTGTGAAACCACAATGCTAGGCATATGAAGATGCCCTTCAAAATCTCGCAATAGCCCTAGAGGACGAATGATTCACCACTGACATTGTGGAAGATCTCAGGGATGTATACCATACTCAATACTAGGAACCCTCTGATATAGAAGGAGAGATTTATGAAGAAGGTTGTCAACCCCTTGAAGAGGAGCAAGATTTTTCCCATGATTCAATAGAATGCAGTAAAGACTTGACTAAAGAAGTGAGTTATGAGGATGAAGCACTAGTATCCGCTCCTCCGTCCGATGAAGCTCTCCAAGATCCTATCTCTCCCGCACAAGACAAAGAGAATGAGGTGAATCATTTTCCTTTCCCAGTTTTTTATGACACTTTGTTCTATGATTCAGAAGGTGAAGAAGTAAAGGAACCCTTGGAAGAGCTAGGTCCTTCATTTTCTTATGAAGGCGAAAAAATGATTAAAGAGACAAGTCTTGGGGATGATGTACTGGATGCCATTCCATATGATGAAGTCATCCAAACCTTTGACGCTCCTGCACAACAAGAAGTGAACACGGTAAGTTATTTCCCTTTCCAAGGTTTTGATGATGCTTTATTTTATGATTTGGAAAGTGAAGAGGTATTAGAGGAGCCCTTGGATGCATTAAATCCTTCATGTTATGATAAAGATAGTGACATGGTTGATAATATTGATGAGTTCGTACATGTTGGAAGACGTAAGTGGGATGTGATTGGTTCTGATGAGGATCCCATTTATGATATGGAAGGATATCTTCGAATGTTGCCTTTACAACAATCATATGATGTTCCTAATAATTTTGATGTTTGGCAACAAGATGATGATATAATTACAGAAGTTTCCCAAGCACCTAAGGATGACCCAGTGTAAAGTTCTCCTGATGATTTTCGGTCATACCTTGAGGATTTTGATGAGTATCCCTTTGAGCACTTGGATTTATTCTATGAAGAAGATTATCAACCGCCGTTGTGCTCAAATTTTGATAAAGGTGAGGACGTTGCTTTCTTGGAGCAGGATACTTGTGACAAGGTTGTCCAGCTCCCTCGGATTGCTTTACCTCGTTATGTCACTAAGGATGCAGTTGAAGAACATGTGTCTTGTTTCAAGTTTTCTTTCGGGCAAAACTTTTCGTTAGAATTCAAGGGGAGGTTGAATGCCTTAAGAAGTTTATTATCTCAATCTTTCAACTTTCCCCTGAGAAGTTGTTAGTTTCCCTCTAAGTTCTTGTTAATCACTTCTCAGACCCCAGGGAGTGATGATGTCCAAGGTAGTCAACCCTCAGACTCTTTGAGCCACCCCTTTGAGTCCTTGACCTCTCACGATCCTTTTTTGAGATGGATTGATCACTTTTCTGGAAGGGTGACTTGGCATGATTTTGTCCTTCCCTCCCGCCTCCATGAGCTAGACTTTACGACTTTCTATGATATAATGCATGCTCTAACTCATGTTTATCTTGTGCTTAACTTGTCATTGTTTTGGTTTATGATGAAGCACAGAGGCAAGTGTTATGATACATTGCTAGTGTGGTTGTACTGGTTGTATGCTTATACCTAGCATTTGACAGGTAACTATAGGTGAGTTAGGATAGGTAGGCATTTGCATCCATTGTACATACCATTGCATATCATGTTAGCATAGTTGTAGTTTCATTTTCATATTATCTTGTTTCATTATGTATATATGTATGCTCATGATCACATGCTAGATTAGAGATGCTCTATATTTTATTATATCATATATGAACAAGGGGTGATATCACCACACTAAGGATTACTAATATCCTTTGTTGAGATTTAGCAGGCACAGGTCATACCAGAGATGCTGAGGTTCTCATGCGCTCTATGGTGAGCACATGTCCCTGAGTTAGAGCCAGATGTTATCCCCTACCCTATGGATAACTAAGGAGATCACGTCTCGAGGCCCACAGGTACTGAACATGGAGTACCAAGAGGCAGACGACTTGAGCATGGCCTTGGAGGGCCCCTCTTTTCTTCAGTGCAGTCCATTTATCAACAACAGTAGTATCCATCCCACCAGCCTGGTCCTGAAGTAGCTGTTGGTCTTGCTCCTTGAGGTAATGAGTCCATGTATCATGGTATGTATCACTCCGATTTTTGAAGCACTTGAATATGTTGTATTGAATCCTGTTTCATTTCATGATGTTTGCTTGGAAATTATTCTCTTTTCCTCGTTCATACCTGGAGGGGTGACATGGTGCCCTAGTAAGTTGATTTCCCTTTAGGATGGGTTGCCACTGGGTGGATCTGTGAAAAGTCGTCGTTCGTCTCTCCATACTTACCACTTTCCATCTTTATTCCTTCCATCTCCTTTATCCTTGTTTGGGCATTGGGATTGGCTACACTAGGAAGGGTTGTACCTTGCCTTGTGGGAAGAAGGGGCTAAAGGCCCAGAGGGTAAAATTAGTTGGAAAGAGCTAAAAGCCAATTTTGAAACCTTTGAGATGCTTCACCCAAGGATCCCCGAGAAAGCAGTGAAAGGCTTCTCCGTAAGAAAAGGGGACCCGTAAGATACATAAACACTCAAGATACTAGTTAATGGATAAGAGGTCTCATCACGAGCCGACCTATTATGACCATGGGCATGTAGCGGTATGACACTACCACCTATCTGGCCATCAAACCAGGGTAGTGGCTCTTGGTGGCATAGCCAAGAGAAACGGGGTCTCATCACGAGCCAACCTTCTCATTTCCGTGAAGTGTTTGTGGATAACGCTGTCACCTCTAGTCATCAAGCCAGGACAGTGGCCTTCAACTTTTCCTTTGAAAGCAAAAGATCAAAAGAAATAAAGCTAAGAATAAAAGGCAATGAATGGGCTAGGAAACAATTGCATTCATGACAAGGTGCAACTCGCCCTCTACAAAGGCACCCACAGGTAAGGCTTTACATTTCCCTGTTATTACATGCATCCCATGCCCAAACACTTACCCATGCCACCTCATACACTTACATGACTTGGATTAGATCCCACCTAAGAAACATCCCAAACTTAAGGGAGATTATCCCAATAGGACACCCCGAGACCTTCTCCAAACCTAAATTGTCAGATTGCATAACGTCTTTGAGCATTTGTCTGGGTTAAAGGGGGTTTTGATGCACATGTTCGGGTAATTTAATTATTGGATTTGATTTGCATGCTATGATCCCTGTGACTTATGAACCCTTGGAGGGTGTACTTGTTGTTGTTGCAGGACCTTGCCCGGTGGATAGGTACACATGAACGGATGATTAGCTCGGACCTTCATGAGGGCTTAAAGCCCACAGATGGATGTTGCAACCCCAACCAGGGGTAGAAGAAACTGAAGATTTGCACCAGGAAAAAGGACATTGCCTTTGGAGGCACCCTTACAGACCTAGACCCAGGTGGATCTTGCTCTTCCACATGGACGTTGGCCCTTGAGGGCCCTGGACGCCACCATCATGACCCTAGACGTCATCCAGAGCTAGGGTTTTCATTTTGGAGGAATTTATGAGCCTGGTGGCACGTGTGGGCATCATCTAGGGCCTCTGGAGGCCAAGTGCCCTACATTTTAGGCTCAACGTTCCACCTTTAGGCCTCGACGTCACCCTAGAAGGGAATGACGTCACCCTTGGAGGTGTCTTTAGATGGTAATTAATTTTTATTATGTGAAAATTGAATTTTATTGTAAATTGGCCAGGTCGACCTTATTTTGACCTGGAAATTAATTAAAGATCAGAATTTTGTATAAATAAACATAAAGTGCTCTCATTTTTACATCATAACTCACCTCTCACAAGAGGGAGGACTGAAATTTCCCCCCTAAAGGGGTTATTGGCTGAAATTACCAATGCACACTTGCTTGGAGGATATTTTGGATGCATTTTGGATCATTTCTTGGTGAAATTTTGGCAAATCTAGGGTTTTTGTCGTTGATTATTCTTGGTGAAGTAAGTAAATCTGCAATTTTCATTTCATGATAAATGTCTATGGTATGTTTACTTGTTCATATGTAAGATTATGAAATTGCTTGCTTGAAACCCTAGGAGTAAGAAACATAAGGTGCTTCTTTCTTGGTCTTTATTTTGCTAGTTTTGYTTAAGAAGATCTTGTGTAGACAAACTTCTAGAGCCCTAAAGTGCTAGCACTTTAGAAGCTTTGTCTAGTTCTTATTGCATTAAATATTTTTCAAAAGTCTAAGGATAGGAGAAATCACTAGGGCCTAGAAGTGCCTACACCCTAGTTGAGCCTTCTCTTTGAGGCTTGGTGCTTGAGAACTTAAGGTACTACTTCTCAAACTTCCACCTTGTTATCTTTTAGACAAGTATAATCATTGTTGTCTCTCCAAGTTAATGTGTTGATATAATTGACTCCATAAACCCTAAAGGCACTAGTCTCTTGTCTCTCTTTTGTTGGAAGGTTGATGAAACACTCAAACACTATTCCCTTAAGCTATTACTAATTAAATTTAACACTAATTTAGCCTAGATTGCTAACTTTCTTGCTGCTGTTATAAATGTTTGCTACATCCATCTAACTGCATCAAATTTTCTGCATAATTGACTTTGAATGCTAGCTAAACACTTCAGAAGTTGCTTATGACATTTGATTATCATTTTGCTTAGTAAATGCTATCTTTTCATTGTCTTTTCAATCAATTTTGAAGAGCTTTTATTGCAGCTGTTACAATTTATTAATCTCTGTTGTAAACTTATTAACTGCTGCAATTTTATATCAGCTAGCACTTATTTTCACTATCCATTGTCTATTGAGGTGTTATTATCATATTTGTACTTGGAATTATTGTATATGCATGCTATATTGTCTTGTTCCAGGTAGGTACATCAAGCACTTCATTAACCTCATCTTTTAGACACGGACTTAGTGACTTTGGTAACCAGTGAGAGGGGGGAATATATCTTGACCATAACCCTAATTTTCCATCCCTTTAGGTTACCGGGGACGGGTAGACCTTGCTTATCCATAAAAAGTGGGGATTTCCTATGATGCAAGAATATATACAAATGTAATGCAATGTGCAAATGCCCTACCTACCTAATGCTACATGTCAACCAAAATGCTAGGTATAATCATATAACCAGTGAATCCATCCTAACATTTGGTCAAACTGAAAATTTCTTCCTTTGCACTTAATTATAAACCAAAGCAAAAATATATCACGCACAAGATAATCATGAGTCAGGATACTCATCAGAACAAAGTCAAAAATAGAATCAAGCTCAAGAGGGTGGGAGGGAGGAACAAAATTATGCCAAGGTACATTCCCACAGGATTGCTCAATCTTTCTCAGAATAGGGTTGTGATAAGACAAAGGCTCGTAGGGCTGACCCAAAGGCTCGAAAGGTTGACTATCTTGGCTTCTCGAGGCTTGGGATGGAATGAAAATGAAACTAAAGGGTGCTCGATGATCATCCGAGGATGGGATGGACGAAGACTTGGACATGGGTAAAGATCTCAAAAAAATTTGCTCACAACATAGGGCTTGTTGAAACTGAAAATCCATGCAACAAACCATAGGTTGAAAACAACTATTCCCCATAGGAAAATCACCATCAGGAGGAAAATTCCCAACCATATCTTCAGCGGAATAGCAAGATGAAAATAGAGAAGGATGGAAACTCTCGTCATGAAAATCCTATTATGGGCAAATCATGACCTCATCTTCATCAAGGTTAGAGCATAAAGGTGGTTGAAAATCTTCTTCGTAGAACAAATCCAAGTGTTCAAAAGAATATGTATCAAACCCTCCATGATATGACCGGAAATCATCATGAGAGTGCTGCAATAAGTCGTCCCCGGATGGTTGGAACAAATCTGTGATCATATCGTCTTCATGTTGCCACATATCTAAATCATTAGCAATCACATATGGTTGTTCTGAAGGCAACAATTCCATATTCTTTATTTGAAAATAACCTTCAATGTCATAAATGGGATCTCCATTAAAACCAAAACAACTCATATCCCATTTACTTCTTCCAACACGTATAAAATCATCAATATTCTCAATCACATCGTCACCTTTATTATAGCATGAAGGGTCTAATGCATCCAAGGGTCTCTCTAGCACCTCTTCACTTTCCAAATCATGAAATGAAGCAACATCGAAAACGTGGGAAGGAGTATAACTTACCACGTTCTCTTCTTCATATGCAGGAGGAATGGAGGCTTGGATGACTTCATCTTCATTAGATAGAGGAGAAAATACCGACGTTTCATCTTCATGAGGGCCTTCTTCGAGGGTTGGGTCTTCAACATGGCGTGCTTCATCGAAGTTTTCTTCAATAGGTTCATAAAGTAGATCATGTTCTACTTTGTGTACTTGGTGGCTTTTCTCATGAGTCACCTCTTTAGGCTCTCATTCTTTATTCAAATCTTCGCCGTCTTCAATGGAAACATGAGGTGATTCTTGCTCCTCTTCAAGGGTTTGGTAACCCTCCTCATAAATCTCTTAGGTTTTGCCTTGGAGGTGGGTGATCTTCAAGACTCTCATCCAAGGCATGCTCAAGATATGGAGGTTCTTCGTCAACAAATTCTTCATCGTTTATATCCAACTCCAATATCTTGGACAAAGCCCAAGGCTGGTCATATTTCTCATGTATGTTGTTACATAGTTCTTTCACTCCGCAATATGATATAGCAAGTTCTTTTTCTAGCTCATCAGTGGGGTTTTGCTCGTAGCTTTATGCTATGAGGTCATACCTTCTTCGTCTTAGTGCACAAAGGTCAACCAAAAAATGTACATCTGCGTAGCAATCAACCCATTGCTTACAAGAGTCCTTAACTTCTCTAATACTTTCCTTCAACCATTGCGAGGATTCTTCACACTGTTCTTGTCCTTCACAGATTTCTTCCTTCTCTTCAATTGGTTGAATAGATACCAATGCATTCTCTTCATGAATCTCCTCTTCAACTTCTTGTTCCTCAATGAATTCTTCATCTTCCTCAACAGGGTTAGAAAATAACCATTCCCTTTGGAGGGCCACCGTGAGATCGTGGAGAATATGTTCATATCTTTGTGTTCTTGGGGCCCACCTTTTGAGGAATTCTTCAATGAAGATTGTAAGAGAAGATATACTCCTTGGATTCAGAGCAGTGTTACAAAAATCGTTTCGGCGAAAAAATCGCCGGGGTC
>SNQJ01S0035640.1:86467-105271 GCA_010110895.2 Picea sitchensis | reverse complement strand
ACAAGTAGTAACCCTTTGTGTTCTACTATTGCCTATAATGGAATTGTTTCTAATTTGTAGCATTTGATTTAATGAAGGAACAAGTAACTCTTTGACTATGTTTTAATTTGATGTTTTTGCAATGGATTTATGCTTAAATGCACAAAATCATATAATGGACATAACATTTGTCTCTCTCAAAAATGATAAGCTAAACTAGCATCGAGCATTCATCTCTGATTTGTTTGCCATACACAGATAATTGTTTGTCTTTTGTTATTGCATTGGTGCTCTATACATTAGTGATTATTCACCACATTGTTGCCTGTCAATTTCAGATATCTATCAAGGAGTGCTTTCTCTGAACATGGAGGATGGAACTTCATAGTATAGAACTTCATAGCATGCTTCTAATTGAATCAGTAATGTGAATTTAGACGATGCAAGGCATAACCAAATTTCTTCTCTGAAAAAATATTCTTCTTATGTAGGTTATAGATAATGGAAATGCATCTCAATCATTGATTGTGTTAATTAATAAATTTTAATTTGGTTTCTTTAATTTGTCAATAGATAAGAGAATAGAGGAGTTAAATCCTATGGACTATTTAATACAAATCAAAGATAATAGTATTGGAAGTTTTATGAGAAGAGGTGGCGATGGTGTCCCCCTTCTCAGTCCTTGCATAGAGTAGTTGTAGCAAGGTTGAGCAGTCCCTTCCCATCCTCTATGGGTTAGTTTGGAGACGAGCTCGATAGAACCAAATTCCCTAAGGGTTTTTTTGTAAATGCAAAGAAGAATCCATGATTAGAAATCACCTCAACATGGGTTGGGGCCCACTTGGGGGATATATATCATATGAAATATTATGCGTAGTTCTGTTTGTTATTGGGATATGGTCTCAAAGTGGACCCTATGCTGGTGGATTTATGTTAAGTGCTAGGTTAAAAGGCTCCGTTGATCTCAAGAATTGTGTGAAAGGTTTCTTCATAGCCATCTTTACACATGTCACACTCTAAAGATTGTAAGTGAATCTTTACACATGCCATCTTTAGTTGATCTCAGTGCTCAATGCTTTTTAAAGAGATTCTCTGTATTCTTTTATATATTTTAATACAAGATAAGCACAGTGCACTACTTGGAGTTTCTTTGTGCTTTTCTCAATAGATTTTCATGCACATGTTGGGAAATTTCTCTTGACTGACTTTCTTGTTCATGGATGAGGATTAGACCCATAAAAACTAAGTGTAATCTTTTGGACAAATTTAGCATGCTTTTAGGGTTTTTGAGGTGATATTTCATGGCACATATTATGGGTCTTGAGATATTCTTGGATAAGTTTTTGGATGGTTCCCCTCTCATCTACAAGAGAAGGAAATTTCAGAGAGATAGGGGGATTAGTTATTTTTTAGGCCTCCCGCTTCTTGCACTTGCACTTCAGTATTCCACATTCTACTCCCTCTCAAGTTAGATTGGACACTTGGTTTGAACGGGATTATTCAACAGTATACAACCCACCCACTGTAATTTAAAAAAAAATCCTTTCTTTTCCAACATATATACCCTGGATTATGTTCGACGTTCCCTTCCCCCATTTCAGGGGTATGCTAGTATTACTACATGACCATTACCTAGATTTTGAACCTTTTGGACATTGTTGCAACTCTCGCTCCATTACTAGCGCAATCAAATTGTTGATTGTAACATATATGGGTTTTATCTATGTGCCCATGTCTCAATAGCTTGATAAGAAAATATATATTAGGCCCATGATTTCTCTCCTAACCTTGGCATTATAGAAAGAAGGGTTATCTTTGATCAATAATTGTTCCTTTGATTTGTAGGCCGACTGATCGAAATAGCCTCAAACTAGCTATATTCAAGTGCAAATACGCGTTCCTTTCAGACACAAAGGATGGAGTTTGGGGAATCTTCGTATTCGGTGGCATGACCCCGGAGGAACAGGAGGAACAATCCAACCTGGGTGCCTTCATATGGAGGGAGCCCGAAAAAATCAATGCAATGAGTTCATAGGCGCAAAAGTGGGCCTTTATATATTTGATTTCTTGATACCACAAAAAACCATGAACATGCTCGTAAATACACAGGTTCATTCCTCAGGCGTATATGATCAAGACATATTCAATTTTTTTTTTTTGTAACTACAGAAGGTGTGGAAATAGCAACGTAAGTTTTTCGCAAGAAATTGATAATTTTTTTTACTCAGCCACACTTTTTCGTCACAAGTATGGCATCTGCGTCATAAGTTGTTGGTGGATTTTTTCTCTGCCATGTTGTTTCGTCGCTATTGCCATGCTTTTTCGTTGCACTTTTCCATGCTTTTTCATCGTAAGTATGGAATCTGCTTCATAAGCTGTTGGTGGGTTTTTTCTCTGCCACTCTTTTTCATGGCTATTGCCACGATTTTTTGTCACAACTTGCCACACTTTTTCGTCGTAAGTATAGCATCTGTGGCGGAAGTTATTGATGATTTTTTTACTTTTCCATGCTTTTGTGTCACTATTGCAATGATTTTTAAGGTAAAGCTATCTTTAGGATGATGGCACATGGAGGGCTTATGTCATCGTTGTTTCCACGAATACCTGGTGTGTGGCTATTGCGATGAAAAACGTTCCACGAAAAATAGTCTTTGCCTTCGTGGAAAGTGCGACAGATATGTGTGGCATTAGCAATGAAAAACCATGGAAAAATTGGTCATATGTAGTAGTGCGTAGATTCTACTCTATAACATAGGTCTGTGCAGGAATACTTGAAGTAACGTGCTCAACCCCAAGCTGATTCATACCACACTTACTTTCCTCTTTTTACACAACTTAAAAATAGTGCAAGTAACACAATACCACTGCGCGCACAAGCATATTGAACACTCAACACTATTGTGCACGTAACCCTTCTGGAATCATACACCAATTCCAATTTTCCTTATGCACGGGGTCTACTTACCTATGCACACAAACGAATCCCAGCCTCTTGTGCACACAAACTACTTCCCTATGTACACATCCATTCAATCTCTCCTTGGAGACTCGTGACCAATATCATAAGGTTAAATTAACAGGAAAGACTATCAACAACTGTCATACTCATGCATGATTATAATTATTGGTTATCAACACCATACTTACATGTGCAAGCAACATTAAACAGAATAACAACAAGTAATTATATCCAACAACATACAATAATTAAATCCATATCAAATATAGATAATTAAGCACACAACAAATGAGACAAACACATAAAGATACTTATCTTTTATGAAAGTCACAAACTATGTGCAGAACTTAGATGTTCTTCCCAACCATAGACTTTGTTGCTCATATACTTTCAACAACAGGTCACCCCTGAGCTGGGGCTTAACTCCACCAAGGAAAAAGGGTTCCTAATGCTAATATAAGGTCTGACTATCAAAAAAAATTCTCATTCCAAGGTGTCACTATTGTAATGAGTCTATAGTATCTCATTCCCCACACACCTATTACACCCAAGGAAGTGTGCCCCTTATATGCTCAACAATCCTTCAGCTACCCCACTTCCCTTCCAAGGTTCCAACAGTAGGTCGTACATGAAGTATCAAATCCCTGCAACTAACGCCCATCGCACTAGGGAACAACTCCCAGAAAAAATCTCACCTAGAGAGATTGCTCACGGACCTGATAACCCACCTCTTTGACAACAAATCTCTCACCTAGAGAGAATTCTCACATGCCTGACCACCCACCTCTTCGATAGAAAAACTATGGTTACAATACAGAAAAACTCCTTTTACAATATTTCTCTACAGACAACATAAAAGTCGTATATCAAATGATCTCACCCCTTCTGCACACAAGAAAAATAAATGGTTTCCCCTGAAATAATGAGTTACCCCCCGACAAAATAAACTAAGTCCATCAATATATATATTGTATTCCTTAAAATCAACACTTGTCACCTTCGGAAATATCTTTAGCCACTTGGTGACTCATTCCCATCCCTGAGAACTTAGGATAAATCATTATCATAACATACACTTTTCTGGAAATATTAATAAAATATTCCCTAGGATTTAAGTCCCTCCCTTTTTCCTTTTCGATGGAGTTAACCCCCCATATCTTTTCATCTAATTTGTTTATGTGCAGCGATGTGATATTATTAATAACTTGAGTATGATTACACTTTACAAGAATAGGCGCACTAGCCTCTTTGCGTCATGACTCACCAACCTCATAACCACATAGGCTCTCTAGCCTCAAATACATATACATCCAAATATATATATATACTCATATTGATGTGCACTTCCGGGTAGTTCCTGCACACTTACTCAAGTGTGAATTGTGTGCACCCTTCCTTTGATGACCATCCTTATGCACTACTCAAGTGTGTGCAAAACCAAACTCAGTATCAATGGCTCACCATCCTATATGTTCATTTACATTTACAATTGGTACCAACGGGTCACCAACCTATATGTCAAATTACAAAGGGTTCATATTAGGGACATTACATTCCCTTCACCCTTATTTATGCACTACCCTTAGTGAATTCTATACACATGTACATACAAAATTTCAAAAAATATTCAAAAATATGTGGATACTCCACCCGCATAGCATCCTCACACTCCCAAGTTGCATCCTCAAGACCATACCAGGTCCATTAGACCTTTACTAGATCCATGAATCGATTCCAGAGTTGTTTTATTTTCCGATCCAATACACAAACCGATCGCACTTGAAAATCGTCTTCTAACTCCACTTGAATCACATTCTAATCAATAATATGATTAGCATCAGGTACATACTTTTTAAGCAATAATACATGGAAAAAATTATGAATACACAAGGATGCAGGAAATGCAAGCATATGTGTGATATGACCAATCCTCCCTATGATTTCAAATGGCCCACAATAATGTGCTTCTAACTTAGAATAATTTTCCAACTTAAGGGAACTGCGACTAGATTTTACTTTCAAGAACACGTGGGCACCCACTTTAAACTCTATGTGGGTTTGTACTTTATCTGCACAACTTTTCTACTTGTCTTGGGCAGCCTTTAAATTATTCCTTATCTTTACCATTTTCTCCTTCATTTCTCTGAGCATATCTGGCCCAACCACTATGCGTTCTATTGGATTGTCCCAACTCATTCACGTGTTGCACTTTCTACTGTAAAGTGCCTCAAATGGGATCATCTTTAAAAATTATTGATACCCATTGTTGTAAGTAAACTCTACCAAGTGAAGGTAGTCTTCCCATTTTGATGGTTTATCCATCACACACATCATGAGCATATCTTCAATCACCCGATTTACTCTCTTTGTTTGTCCATCTGTCACAAGGTGATATGTTGTGCTAAAGTTCGGATTTTTCTCAAATCCTTTTTATATTCCTTTCCAAAAGTTCGATGTGAAGTTGGAATCTTTGTCAGACACAATTGTCTTAGGTACACCATGCATCTTAGCAATTTATCGCATGTATATTTCAACAATGTTGGTTTCCTTGTGCGCAGACTTCACTGAAATAAAATGGGAAGCTTCAGTAATATTTTCCACCACAACCATAGTACAATAACGTTGTTTAACAATCCTAGGCAAATTAGTAATAAAATCCATGGTCACAACTTCCCACTTCCACTCAGGAATGGGAAAAGGTTGTAGCAAACTAGATGGGTGTCTATGCTCAACCTTGACCTTTTTACATTCAAGGCATCTAGCAATAAAACCAGCAACCTCTTTTTTCATGCATGGCCAATCGTATTTTTTTTGTACTGCTGCAATTTTTTTTTGATATCCTGAGTGTCCAACATAAGGAACTTTATGCATTTCTGACAATAATAGTTTTTTTTATTCTTGATCGTTTGGCACATAAACTTTGCGCCTATACATGAGGAATCCATCCTCTTTTAGTTCATAACCTTCAAATTTTTGTTGCAATTTACCTTACTGTAAATTTTCCTTTATTTTCACATAACGTTGATCTGATTTGGAAACCTCTAAACTTTTGTCACTCAAATATGATTTGTACATGCTAATGGTTGTAGAATGCATCTCAGGCACCCTCATGTTGATTGCATCAGCCACTTTGTTCTTTTTCACTCTGATATGTTTTATGTGAAAGTCATACTCACTAAGGAACTCTAACCACCTACTTTGTCTCACATTTAAGCTTGGTTTTCCAAACAAATATTTCAAACCACTATGGTCTATTCTCAACTCAAATATTTTACCCATGAGATAGTGCTGCCAGATCTTTGAAGCATGGACTATGGCTTCCAATTCTAAGTCATGAGTAGCATAGTGCTTTTCATGTTCTTTTAACTTTCTAGATTCATAGCACACCACATGCCCATTCTGACTAAGGACTCCATCGATCCCCTCCTTGCATGCATCCTGTTGACACAGGGGCAGACCCTAATTACCATCCCTTTCGGCAACACCTGTGAAGCAAACGAAGTCTCACCCGAGGTAGAGGCAGGGGGGTTACAGGACTCAGGTGTCTGTAACCAATATGGGACATAGATCTGTGATTACAACACTTCGCAAGTACTTTAATAACACTTAGAAGATGATATGCATTAACTCATTAGCTTCATTAACATCGCAGAACAAACCCTAAAATAGATCAGCGCAGTAACAATAAAGATTAAGTACTTTATCCACTTAGCACATAGCAACAAGTTAGATCTAGCATTCATTCATAAAGCACAAGTAAGCACTGAGCACTATCATATCTACTCATCATACATAATAACAAATCACTAAGCAGACAAACACACATAGCACAAATCACATCAGAGACACAAGATATATGTGGTTCACCCCAGCGTAGGGCTACGTCCACCAACTGATTCGTCTTCTTTATTATTCTTTTGAATCTCTTACATTCACCTGCTCCTGTGCACTAAACCACAGAGCTAAGCTTCGCAGAGGACAAGAGATCTATGCACTAAGCACTAGATCCTCCTTCCCAAAACTAGGTCACTGCATAAAGCCCACTTCTTTATCAAGCATGAAGCCTTACATACACAGTTTGTTGCACTAAGAAACACAAAACTACTTGCACTTAGCCTTGCAAGCCACTTATAATTCGCTTCTACTTCTACTCATCCTTACAATCTTATTCTTATTTATACTTTTACAATAGGTCCTAAACATGGAAGAACCCATGGGCCGACATCCGATAACCCATTACAAAAACCCTAAGGAACCCCTTGTTGGGTCCACACAGCCCAGAAAATAAGTGAGATATGTGATCTCAGCTCCGCTTGGGCGCTCCTTTCTCGATCACTACATCGAAGTCCAAAAAATGGTCATTCCTGACCAAGATTTCCTTAAAACTTGGTCGAGGGCCAACAGGCCCCCAACAATCACATGTGACTCATTCCGAGTCACTCAAGTATGGGAAACATTGCTTCGAAGGCCTTGAGTTTCACTCGAGCATCCTCGACTTCTTGCTTCACCTGAGCTTCCTGCTCATCGAGATCTTGAATCATCTGCTTTGTAGCAGGCCCTTCCAGGCATTGTTCCACTGTCACAACCACTTGGTCTAGTTGCGAGCCTTGTCCTTCGATTTCTTCAAACACCTTGCAAGACTCATCCTGCACAGGTTGCAACTTCTACGTGACTTCCATTACTCTGCCTTGGATGGCAGTGATCTGTTACTATACCGTACATTGTTCTTGTGATCTTTTCATTATCTCTACTGCAGTGAGTAGCTTCATCTACATCTGTACTGACAGTGCCTGTTGTTGTGCCTCCTATAACTGGGTTCCATTTTTCTAAGCTCTGGATCTTTTGTGAGTTGTTCATAATTCTACGCGCTTCTATTACTCATTTGTCTACATTCTGAGGCAAGGGCTCTGATCCTTCCAACTGTGTTCTTGGCGGCTTCCTCCCTTTGATCGCGCACTTCCTGCGGAGTGCTTGGCACTCCTTGGATATCCAACTTTGTTACCCTTGCTTGAAGCTATTGGATGGCCTCAACAAGCTTCATCACTTGAATCTCGATCGATTCTTGTTCCTCCTATGCCAAGCCTGGCACAGAGCAAAGTGCTCTTCTCACCACTTCTTTGACCGCAGTCTACTCTACGAGCAACTAGTCCTTTTCTCTTTGTATCTTTGCTTTGTCTTCCTCGATCATCGCCCAAAACTCATCTTTCTCATTTTCATAAGCGATTACACAGTACCGCGCAACACATAGTTTCTCTAAGACTTCCTCTTTCTCTTGCTTCAAGACTTCTATAGCCTTCTCTTTTTGTTTCTGGACTCTCTAAAGTCAAGCCTCTATCGCATCTGCTAATCTTCTCAATTGGGTAGGCTCATCCTCCAATTCTGCAACTTGTGATGAAGAGGGCACAGTAGACACTACGCGGATGGATCAAATAGCCTATTGTATTTCTTTTAATTCCTTCTCAACTCTTTCATACAACTCTTCCTGCTTCACTCCATATCTCTGCAATAAATCTTTGGATTCATCCTCCATCGCTCTGAGAACTAGACTAATATCATCTTCTGTGAGCGTGTCCTCCATCTAGGGCTTACTAGCACGGGTATTCTTTCTTGTCGAAGGTTTCTGCGGAGAAACTTTCCTCTTCTACGGAGTTACAGTTTCAGTGGGTGGATTTTTTGATGGTGTAGCTTCACCTTCTCCTTGTTTTTCTCCTTCATCCCCTTCTCCTTCTCCTTCTGCTTGGTCTTCTCCTCCTCCTCCTGGTGAGCCAGATCCATCTCCTTCTAAGGCGTTTTCCTCCTCATCAGTCTCTATATTCTGAAATTCCTCATTTTTCTTCTTCTTCTTCGCACTGGACTGTCCAG
The DNA here is from genome assembly GCA_010110895.2 of Picea sitchensis. Taxonomy (NCBI): domain Eukaryota; kingdom Viridiplantae; phylum Streptophyta; class Pinopsida; order Pinales; family Pinaceae; genus Picea; species Picea sitchensis. The sequence goes on along the minus strand of SNQJ01S0035640.1, from coordinate 96,471 downwards.
CATGCTCGACTCGGGTGACCAAGGGGCTTCCTATGATGTCTAGGTCGAAGAGTTCTACATCATCAACCGATACAAGGAAATCCTCCAGCCACTCCTTCGTGATCTGCTCCATGTCGTCATCTATTATCTTGTAATATGATTGCAACTTCTCCTTGATCTCATCTCTGTGCACAGTGATATATATATAATGTCGATCCGCATGAAACTTCACAAAAGGTCAGTACTAGTGCAAGGTATGCGGTGTCATGCGTGGAAAGGATTCGATGGAAACCTTCAGTTGTTGATAGTATGCGTGGAAGACAGCGTTCGATTGCCATTGCTTCGACATATCGTTGGTGTACCACAAGGTAGAGAACCTAGCGGCCAACGACTCCAAGGGTTCTATCTCTGGGAAAGTAGCTCCTTCAGGCATTTGCCAAGAAACAAATGCGATCAATATAAGCAACCAACTAAAGTGAAACTCGTATCCCTGATCATGAGCTTCGCGACAGTATTTCTCGAGCTTGTTGATGAGGTAACTCACCCAATTCATTTTCATTCCCTCTACGCACTTTTCTGCGAGGTCCACTACGAACTTAGTGACCTGCGTGGGGCGATTCTTTCTTATAAGATTGCCAGCTATGAGTTGGCAAGCAAGGCGCACTATGCCATCCTAGATAGAGGCTACCTTATAGTCTCTCTTTCCTTTCTCAACTTCCCCATATGTTTCCTTCATGCGCAAGGCCAAGGAGTGATCTGAGGTCTACCCTGGGTAAAACTATTGAGGGTCAGGTCCCTCCATTCTTAATCCTATAATCAGGTGGATCAACATCAGATCCACAGTAATTTTTCGGTTAAGCCACAAGTATCCACCATGGTAGCATGAAAAGAGGATTTTAACACAAGCATTAACCTCCTGGTGTCAGCCAAAATGGGGAATCTTCATTACATTAAGTATCATGGACTGCGCGAGCTTCTTAATCCAAGGCTAGGAGACCAAGAGAGGCTTCTTCCCAGTGGTCTTCGTCAAGTATCTGTGAGGTGCGAGCATTGCATAATTCTTTCTATCCCCTGGGTTAAAGTCATTGTTCTTCAGTAATGGGACCTGTACCAACTAGCTCTCGACCACGTGTATTTCCTTCAGGATGTACGTCGTGATCAAAGTGTATTTAAAGTCCTATTGGATGATGTTGTGGTTAACCACACTAGGTAAAGGCGAGATATAATCTGGTAATATCGATGGGATCTGCTTCGCATTCGCCATATCTTCACGATGCTTACTCATTGCTCAGTCATGGCGTTGACATGGCTCGAACGTCATCCAGTCGACGGGGAATCCTAGAGTCCCCTAGTCGACCACACCTGTACTCCTTCATACATAGCTTTATTATCCATAAACTTATTAAGAACCTCCTCAACGGACTTTTCTAACTCACTGTGTTCGCCCGACATTCTTAGTTTTAAACAGACGGTTTGGGGTAGGTGAACGGGCAGGTGGAGTAAACAACGGATGGCGAGGTCTGATAACAAAGCTCGACACAAAATCACTTGTCTTCTTATCTCAAATAATCACAGGTGGAAAAAATTGGTCCCAACACAGTGTCCGACAGGTTAAATAAGCGAGCATCATAACAGATTCTTCCAACAGGTAGGAATGCTTCCATTAATGTGAATTTGTCTGTTATGGCACGGTCTCAATGTCCCAAACACGGTACATCTGCCCATAAATGTGTTTCCTAGCCGTTCTGGAGTATCATTCTAACGTTCAAGGTGCCTCCAACGGTCATACAGCTTTGTGAGGGCGAAGTCCCATTTTGCACGGTTCTGTTGTTCCGGTGAGGTTCAAATCTTGCAAACCTGCCTCCTGTGAAGTCTTCCATTTATTCTCTATAACTCTCTGTAGATTTTCCAACTTGGCTTTCTTCTTACTGAGCTTCCTTGCCTTCTTTCCTGTGATCTGAGTTTTTGGAATTCTCTTTCCATTCTTATTCCTATCTTCTCCTAGCATAGTGACTTTGCATTGTTGATGTGCTCTCAAAGGGTTCGAAGTTAATATCTCTTCTCTTATTAATTCCAGGGTGGGTATACTCTTTTCTTGCATGGATAGGTCCTTCAAACCTTCTTGCATTCTTTCAACTTCGACGGCTAATTCTCTTGCCCTCTGTTGCTTCGACTTAACTTCTCATTCTTCTATTAGTCGATCTATTTTTCTATCTATGAAATCCCTTTGTTCTTGCTTCTTCTTTTCTGCAACTTCGTCCTCTTCTTTCCTTCTGATCTGGTCCCTCTCGATCCAATTATTTCCTAACAAAAATGGGAAAGGGGCGATGTTCTCAACAAACTTAATGACTTCAAATTCCTCTTCATTCGGTGTTCCATGGATGATAACAGGTACATTAGTAACTCTTCCACATAGGGCTATCATCTTTCCTTTAAACAAACCTACTCTTCCCAATGAAGGTATAATGGTGGGATTTCCCAAAATTTCCCAACTTTCTTCTGTCATAATATTTACTTGTGTTTCTTCATCTAAGACACAGTCTATGTCGAAATCTCTTATTTTTACATTTATGTGTTGTTTTTCCTTCAACATCTCTGGTAAATTGACATCTTTGTGATCATTCATCATTTCTTTCAACTGTGATAACATAGTCTGAGCTTTCTCTGACTCATTCTCTTGATGATTCTCTAACATGCTCTTATTCTCTTGACTTCCTTCATATTTTCCTTGTCTCGTATTCATTTGTTCGACTTTATCAATCATCTTTGGGCAATCCTCAACTTCATGACCAACAATTTTACAACAAAGACAAACAGGGCATGTACCAGGGCATCCCTTAGCAAGATGTCTCGGTCTTCTGCAGTTATAACATAGTGTCAATCCTCTCTTTCTCTTGTAAGTTCCCCAACTTCTTCTGTATTGCACACTAGGATCACAGTGTTGGACCTGCATTCTACAAAAATTCTTTCTAGGTTCCTGCATCCACTTATAAGTCCAAAAAAAATTTCTATGCATAGGAATAACATATCTTTCTTTATTTATATCAAATTTATTCATATCAACTCTTTCTTCCAACTGCACCCTAGCTTTCAAACTAGGACAGAATCTATTAAACGTACCTGAATTCATGCTTTCGAAACAAAAACTTTTGCTTATCTTACTCTTATGAAAGCACAAAGATTTACCTCTTCCAAGATATTACCTCTTTTCTTCAGATCGGGTTTCTTTCTTAGCACAGAGCTTCGCAAGTCAAGTAGAGTATTGTGCACTACAGCAACAGATATACACACAGAGATTCTCTTTTCTTTACTTCAATTCCCAGCAATCATAGTTTCAGGTCTCGGCAATGGAACCATTTGTTGGCACAGGGGCAGACCCAGGGTTCAATGCTTCAACATTGCACCAACAAAACCCTAACTACCGACCCTTTCGGCAACACCTGCGAAGTAGGCAAAGTCTCACCCAAGGTAGAGGCAGAGGGGGTTACAGGACTCAGGTGTCTGTAACCAAGCTGGGACATAGATCTGTGATTACAACACTTCACAAGTACTTTAATAACACTTATAAGATGATATGCATTAATTCATTAGCTTCATTAACATCACAAAACAAACCCTAAAATAGATCGGTGTAGTAACATTAAAGATTAAGTACTTTATCCAATTAGCACATAGCAATGAGTTAGTTCTAGCATTAATTCATAAAGCACAAGTAAGCACTGAGCACTATCAGATCTATTCATCATACATAATAACAAAGCACTAAGCATACAAACACACATATCACAAAGCACATCAAAGACACAAGATATATGTGGTTCACCCCAGCATGGGGCTACATCCACCAACTACTTCGTCTTCTTTATTATTCTTTTGAATATCTTACATTCATTTGCTCCTATGCACTAAGCCACAAAGCTAAGCTTCGCATAGGATAGGATATCTGCGCACTGAGCGCCAGATCCTCCTTCCCAAAACTAGGTCACTACACAAAGCCCACTTCTCTATCAAGCATGAAGCCTTACATACATAGTTTGTTGCACTAAGCAACCCAAAACTACTTGCACTTAGCCTTGCAAGCCACTTAGAATCCGCTTCTACTACTACTCATCCTTACAATCTTATTCTTATTTATACTTTTGCAGTAGGGCCTACACATGGGAGAACCCATACCGACATCCCATTACCCGTTACAAAAACCCTAACGAACCCCTTGTTGGGTCCACACAGCCCACAAAACAAGTGATATTCACGATCTCAGCTCCGCCTGGGCACTCCTTCCTCGATCATTGTGTCGAAGTCCAAAACGTGGTCATTCTTGACCAAGATTTCCTTAAAACTTGGTCGAGGGCCAACACATCCATGCACACAACAAAGTCTGCATCTAAATCAACATTTCTCAAAATTGTCGCAGTTGTCAACAAACTCTTCAAGTGTTGAAAACTACTTGCGCAATATGGAGTCCATTCAAATCATGCACCTTTCTTTTGTAAGGATGTAATTGGATGCGCAATTTTTGAGAAGCCATCTTTAATAACCTGGAAGACCCATGAAGGACCTCACCTCTGTGACATTTCTTTGGGTTGGCCATTCCTCAATGGATTTTATCTTTTCTAGATCCACAACTATTCCTTCCTTGGAAATGATATGACCCAAATAATGAATTTGTCGTTGGTAAAATGAGCACTTTCTCAACTTTGCATACAATTGAGGCTCCCTCAAAACTTGTTGTACCATACTCAAGTGTTTTTCATGCTCTTCTTCAAACTTTAAGTAAATAAGAATGTCATCCATAAATACAATGACAAACTTATCTAAGTAATTTCAAAAAACTCCATTCATCAAACACATGAAGACAACTAGTGTATTTGAAAACTTGAATGGCACCACTGTGAACTCACAATGTCCCTACCTCGTTCTGAAGATAGTATTGTTGATGTATTCTTCTTTAATTCTCACTTGGTGATATCCTGATTTGAGATCAATATTTGAAAATATCTGTGTGCCCCTCAGCTAATCAAAGAGGTCATCTATCCTAAAGTCGATACAAAGTCTCAACGTACCATCCTTCTTCTTCACAAACAATATGGGGGCACCCCAAGGTGACACACTTGGGCATATATACCCCTTCTTCATAAGCTCTTCAAGTTGCATCTGCAACTTCTTCAGCTCTAGCATACTCATCCTATAAGGAGTCTTGGATACAGATGAATCATATTTATAAATAAATCAATATATATTTTCAGTGACAACCCCAGTATCTGTTTAAAGACATCCTCAAACTCTTTCAGTACTGCACAGTCTTCAAAATTTGGCACTTTATCCTTGGGTTCCTCCTCCATGTGGGCTGCAAATACTTGACATCCTTTCATGTATCTTTTCTTCAATTGTAAGGATGAAACTTCTCTGATAGTTACAACTCTTGTAATTCCTTGATCTGTAATAAAGTTTCCTTCCTCGTCCAAGCAATCAAATGCCTTATTGTAATAGTTTAGAATGGAATGATGTCGGTCCAAACAATCCATACCAATGAGGAAATCATACGATCCCAAAGGAATGATATTCAAATCATATTTTTTTTGTAGTCCATTCATTTCCATTGGACATTCATTAACCATATCATTAATTTTCCTTTTTTCTCCTATACCTAACTGCACCAACCAAGGTTTTCCAAGCTTGCTTTTTAGCAATTGGAATCTTTCCACCATATTAGGATATAGATAACTATGAATATATCCTTAATCAATTAAAATAGCAATGGGTTGGTCATTAATCNTTGTTGATGTATTCTTCTTTAATTCTCACTTGGTGATATCCTGATTTGAGATCAATATTTGAAAATATCTGTGTGCCCCTCAGCTAATCAAAGAGGTCATCTATCCTAAAGTCGATACAAAGTCTCAACGTACCATCCTTCTTCTTCACAAACAATATGGGGGCACCCCAAGGTGACACACTTGGGCATATATACCCCTTCTTCATAAGCTCTTCAAGTTGCATCTGCAACTTCTTCAGCTCTAGCATACTCATCCTATAAGGAGTCTTGGATACAGATGAATCATATTTATAAATAAATCAATATATATTTTCAGTGACAACCCCAGTATCTGTTTAAAGACATCCTCAAACTCTTTCAGTACTGCACAGTCTTCAAAATTTGGCACTTTATCCTTGGGTTCCTCCTCCATGTGGGCTGCAAATACTTGACATCCTTTCATGTATCTTTTCTTCAATTGTAAGGATGAAACTTCTCTGATAGTTACAACTCTTGTAATTCCTTGATCTGTAATAAAGTTTCCTTCCTCGTCCAAGCAATCAAATGCCTTATTGTAATAGTTTAGAATGGAATGATGTCGGTCCAAACAATCCATACCAATGAGGAAATCATACGATCCCAAAGGAATGATATTCAAATCATATTTTTTTTGTAGTCCATTCATTTCCATTGGACATTCATTAACCATATCATTAATTTTCCTTTTTTCTCCTATACCTAACTGCACCAACCAAGGTTTTCCAAGCTTGCTTTTTAGCAATTGGAATCTTTCCACCATATTAGGATATAGATAACTATGAATATATCCTTAATCAATTAAAATAGCAATGGGTTGGTCATTAATCTTACCTTCCACTTCAATCATGTGTGAATGAAACTTAGCTTTCTTATTATCTAGGGCTACGTATATCCTAGGTACATTTATGCCCTTGTACTCAACTGTCGTAGCTTTTTGTACATTGTGAGCAGTCCTCTCTTTTTCACCTCTTTGAGGGAAATCCCTGTGGATATGATCTCCACCAAAACTCCAAAATTGAATAGGTTGTTGCCTTGGATTTTTCTCCATTGTCTCCATCGCTCTGGACTCCTTGGGAGTTGGCTTTCCTTGCGTAGTATTTCTGAAAAAGGGTAGCTTAATCCCCTTCCTCCTTTGTTCCACCTTGATTTTCATCTTGTCTTCCCAATCCTTTTGGAAATTCGGTCTTCCCCTTTGTTGATCATAAATACATTTAGCATGCCTTATCGTTTCCTCTAATTTCTTTGGGTCATTATACTATATCTTGTCACTGGTAAATGAGGGAAACCCACTCAGGTACCTCTGAATTTTAACTTGCTCATCCTTGATGAATGTGACATATTCAACAACTCTAAGAATCTTCTTTCATACTCATCTATTGTCATACTCCCAAGCTTGAGTTTGAAGAACTCCTTCATTTTATTGTCATAGTATCTCTTGGTTAAGTATTTCCATTGAAAATACCTCTTGAACTCCCTCCAAGTAACCTTGTTCTCATCAATGTGTTTCGCTTTCAAAAACTAATCCCACCACATTGATTATTTTCCTTTTAGTTGATAGATAGAAATTCTCCCTTCTGCCTATGCAGAATAGCTATGCAATTGGAAGTACTTACTCATACCCAGCTGTCAGGTCTCCGCATATTCATCCTTCTTGTGCTCACCATCTAAGGTAGGAGGATTGATCTTATTCATTTCTCACTGTATCTCGTCCACCCCAGTCCTTCTCTTATGCTTTATTATAGTAGATGGACTTGGGCTACTATGTGTTTTCCTAAATGAATGCTTTGGTGAGTGAAGTTGATGCCTATCAACACTTCTTTCTTCTCTTCTTTTCCCATCATGAGACCTATGAATTCTTGACCTGCTTGACTCTCTCCTTATCCATTTTCTTTTATATTATATCCAAGCTTTGCATCAACTTGACATTGAAGTCATCTTGCTACTCCTTGGATTTCATAAGCCTTCCATTATCAACTTATAGCTTTGGACATATTTTTGTAGTCCCTTTATGGTTTCTACCAAGTTTATGTGCTCCACCTTGGATTCTATAGCATCAGCACCCAAACTCACATATAGATCCCCAAATTCATCATCGTGGCTAAAATTTGTATGTGCATCTTCCATGCTTTTTTACTTTCTACGTTGATTTTATCCTGCTCTAATCGTTGTAAATTATGCAAAATGTGCAGGCAATAAGATTTGTTAGATGAATTCATAAGACAACTTCATGAAAACTCTACACCATTTTGTCAGAATCCTCTCTTCTAAATCCCATGTGCACAATGGTATTCAACACATACCAATGAACGATGTCCATATTCAACATATACACTGTGTATCAATATTGTGCATGCACCACAAATTTTGCTCCATGCAGCCCCAATCTTTAGTGCACACAACCATGCATTATTGTTTACTGCGCATTTCCAGCATCGCACCCCATAATGTCCAGAATTTAGTGTGCACACTTGCGCATTCTTATTTTATGTGCACCATGGCCATGTTGTCATTCCAAATTCGACCACTAACTAGTCCAAATTTTTCTTTAAGGAAGTACTCGGCCCATATAGGCTCAGTGTTGAAACTAGATCTCTAATACCAATCTATAACATCCCCTATTACCAAACTAATTCTGATACCATACTATAACATTACCCAACTTACTACTGAGCAATGCTACTCTAAAATTCACTGCACAGATTCTACTCTATAACATAGTTTTGTGCAAAAATACTTGAAGTAATGTGCTCAACCCCAAGTTTATTCGTGCCAAACTAACTTTCCTCTTTTTACACAACTTAAAAATAGTAGAAGTAACACAATACAACTGCACGCACAAGCATACTGAACACACATCACTATTGTGTGCATAACCCTTCTGGCGTCATACACCAATTCTGATTTTCCTTGTATTTGGGGTCTACCTACATGTGTGCACAAACTAATCCCAGCCTCTTGTGCACACAAACTACTTCCCTACGTACATGGCCATTCAAACCTCACCTTGGAGACTCATGACCAATATTATAAGGTTAACTTAACATGCAATACTATCAAAAACTATCATAGTCATGCATGATTACAATTACTAGCTATCAACACCATACTGACATGTGCAAGCAACATTAAATAGAATAACAACAATTACTTATATGCAACAACATACGAGAATTAAACCCATATCAAACATAGATAACTAAGCACACAACAAATGATACAAGCACATAAAGAGACTTATCTTTTATGAAAGTCACCAACTCCGCGTAGAACTCGTATGTTCCTCCCAACCATAGACTTTGTTGCTCATATACTTTCAACAACATGTCACCCCTGAGCTGGGGCTTAAATCCACCGGGGAAAAAGGGTTCTTAATTCTAATCTAAGGTCTGACTATCAACATAATTTCTTAGTCCAAGGTGCCACTGCTACAACTATTCTACATTCTCCCATTCCCCATGCACCTGTTACACCCAAGGAAGTGTTCCCCTTCTTTGCTCAACAGTCCTTCAACTTCCCCGCTTCCCTTCCAGGGTTCCAACAACAAGATGGATAGGAAGTCTTAGAGCCCTACAACTAATTCCTAGCGAACCAAGGAACAACTCCCAACAAAAATCTCACTTGGAAAGTTTTCTCACGTGCCTGACAACCCACCTCTTTGACAACAATTCTCTCACCTAGAGAGAATGCTCACATGCCTAACCACTCGCCTCTTCGATAGAAAAATTCTAGTTACAATACAGAAAAACCCCTTTTACAAGATTTCTTTGTAGACAAGGTAATAGTCGTATATCAGATGATCTGACCCTTCTGAACACAAGCAAAATGAAATAACTTCCCTTTAAAGGATGAGCTCTCCCCCCGAAAATACATTAAGGCTAGAAATATATATATTGCATACCTTAAGCTCGACACTTGTCACCTTCATAAATAGCTTTAGCCACTTGGTCACTCGTTCCCATCCTCGGGAACTTAGGATAAATAATTATCCATAACATACACTTTTCCAGAAATATTAATAAAATATTCCCTGGGAATTAAGTTCCCCCCCTTTTTCTTTTTCGGTGGAGTTATCCCCCATCTCTTTTCATCTAATCTGTATGCATGCAGTGATGTGATATTATTAATAACTTGAGCACGAGTACACTTTACAAGGATAGGCGCATTGGCCTATTTGCATCCTGGCTCACCAGCCTGATAACCACGCAGGATCTCCGGCCTCAAATACATATAA